>JAOBAT010110857.1:0-14549 GCA_026413305.1 Hydrozoanthus tunicans
AACTAAATCTCGATTTGTTGCTTTGATCTCCCTGCAGATTTTTTCTAGTTCCTGTTGTTTGTCTTGTAAGTTTTTAAGGTCAAATGTGAGAGATTCATGTAGTTCTTGCTTCAAAGACTCCATCTCACTGGTGTTTAATTTGACCGCCTTCATGAAGTCTGGCTTGTTGCTAATCTTTTCTGCAATTTGATCAATGGTTTCTTCATTGTTGGTGAATTTGTCCACTATCAGTGATGAAACAGCCTCGGCAATTAATTTTAGAATGTCACTGTTGTTTAAGAGAAGATCCGTTATTTGTTGTTTAAGTTTTGCCGACATTGCGGAGTTCCCGCGCGAATTACTGTGCAGTTTGGTCAATCAACTCACCAACAGCGAGTAAAGTTAAGATATTCTTTTGATCAATAGTGGAGGCTCATATTTCGTAATTTTGTACTGATCATTAGCCTAGACCGGTCTTAAGCAAGAGCTAGTCGGAGCAAGATAGGACACAACCGATCGCCATGATAGAATATGCAAATATGTCTTCTTCAACCGCACGATTCTCTTTCTCATCTCAATCGATAATTCCTGCTTCAAAGCATCCCTGCAGTCCATCAAGTTCGACATTGATATCATCAGTTGATATTTGTGACTCACCAGTGGCTTCGCGAGGTTTTTCTGTCTGCGTTTTGGTTTGACGATCGGGCCCCTTGTCCTAATTACTCTTCTTGGCGTAAACTTGGAAGTTTCTTGTAACTGAGAAATTCCAGGATATCCTTTTAGGTATTCTGTTGGGTCAGGGTAGTCGAACGTCGGCACCGCGTGCCTGAAGTGGTTTGTACATACACAAGTATTTGCAGTTACTCTGAATATGCTGTCCACACGGCCGATTAATTTCTTCCATATGCGAAATCGTTTCAAATCCCTACACTTGTGAAACCTTAACTTGTTCACATGGTTCATTTTATTGTACCTAAAACAAAAAGTAGATGAAAGAATAAAACGTTGATGTCACCCAGCTTGCAGCGATCAAAGTGTGAACAACCGAGTTTCAAATAAAAAGAAAATAACTTACTTTTCCGGACGACGGTCATTGTCACAACCCCACACTGGAAACAATATCTCTCTTACTTCTTCGGTGGCTTAGCGGAAGGTTACGCGTTGACCGGAAAACAGCTTGCACAGGAACTACGCATCCTCAGTCGCGTTCTCGCCATTCAATTAAAATGGCGTGTTTAAAAGGTCATAAAGTTCAGGAGATACCACATATCCCTCTTTGTTCGAAGAGACGGCTTTTTCTAGTCCTAACGATGTGCTTTTCTCGAGGAAGTCTGTTAAATCGTAGCTCTCGACTATTGTTTTGATTTGGGGACCATTGCTGCCTCTTTTATAGCTTGTGATTTGTTCGTAGAGGGAGGGCCAATTAAGAGCATGTCTAAGTTCAAAAGCATATCTTGATTTTTGTTGGAAATCTGTCTCTTTCTGCTAGCAGTATAAGCTGTGCTTGTCAGGATACATAGAAAAAAGTATCCATCACTTGTGCTCATGGATG
Organism: Hydrozoanthus tunicans; assembly: GCA_026413305.1. NCBI lineage: Eukaryota > Metazoa > Cnidaria > Anthozoa > Zoantharia > Hydrozoanthidae > Hydrozoanthus > Hydrozoanthus tunicans. Next base: position 1,532 of record JAOBAT010110857.1, read on the forward strand.
TTGCAACGTTGTGCAGGTATTCTCCGACTCTTTGTGGAAACAGTTGTATGAAGTCGAAGTTGATTTTAATCAAACGTTTATGAAGTTGACTCCAAGTCCGTTCGTGTTGGCACGTGAATTTTACTGTGAAGGTGGACCGTCAGTGTATTAATGCGCATACTCGATTTTAGGTACGATGGCCTTTAATTGTTGGATGAGCTCTTTCAAAAAAGCCAAGATTGCGGATGCATTGCGCCCCATTTCATCAGAAGCAAACACAACGTTCTTGTGAGTGAGTCGTCTTTCAACCAGTGGTGTGTCACGGCAGGGTTAAAGCATTCCAATAGGCAGACTGTACCTCCTCTATGGACTGACAAGTGCTGTTTCGGCGAAATCCATTTGCACTTTAGCTGTTCATACTTTACTCTTACTCTCCTAGCGTGGCTTCTGAATTGTTTCACGTTCTTTTTGAGCAAGTCGCTGAATTTATCTTTCTCCAGATTGAAAGCCAAGATTTTCATTTTCTTTCCCCTTTTACCTTCAACCAATTTATCTTCTTTGCTGTACTGTCAAGGCGAAGCTTTTTGATACACTGAAAATAACAGATTGAATTAGTTTTTACGAGTTTTTGCTTAACATCATCATTAGTTTGAGTAAAAAAGTTGAGAAATGTCGGTTGTGTCTCTTTCTCTCTACCTTGGCTCTACAATGTATGCAAACTTCATCCAGCTTTCTAAACAGGACGTCACATGTCTAGCCGAATGCCTGATGTGAAAGCCATTGAAATACCGATTGATTTCAATCTCGAGAGGTATACTGTACGATATGCAATAATTCGAGACTTTGAAGCTGAAGATAGCCACTTAGATTAACAACGTTCGCTGTTTTAACTATTTTTTAGGTTTTACCCTTGACGTTATTCCTCATCTGTTGTTCTTACCTGGAGCTCATCCCTTATTAATACCTGTTGTGTTGGTAACAAGATCGTCTCGGCAGCTTGTCAGTAAGCTTGAATACACCACTTTTTGACAGAGCTGTTATGAAGGTGCTGCCCTTCAAGTACTGTAAACAGATTCCAGGCATGAGGTCATCCCTCTTTGCTTCTTCCAATTTTGACACTAGATAGGTCATTGTGCGGTTATCCTCAAAGTTGGGAGGGTTCGAATTCGCAGGATGCTAGATTTCAGCGAACGTACACTAAAACTTTGCATAAAAGAACGTAGTGGAGTAGGAACCTGCAGTTTTAAAATATTCTAAACGCACGATTATTTGAAAATAGCTGGTAAAAAAAGTTTAAGAAATTCAATATTTGAATAAAACTTTCGTCTTAGTAGTGCTATTTATTTTTTGTTCATTCATTGAAACTTTATTAATCTTTACAGAGTGAGCCACGATCACCAAAGATGCCTTTCATGATGGCACAAACTAAAACTTTACAAGCTATATCTAAAGACTACTTGTATAGATAGGTACAAACAAGGTATGACATATACAATACAATAAATGCATAAACTATATCTACAACCAGGTTATTTTGCATAAAAAAAGGAAAATTATTGACATTAGGACTGATGATAAAAGTTTCTATTAAAGAACGGAAGAAATTTTGATTTTTTGACAGTTTTGGTAGTGTGTTTAGGTAGGATAAAATCAGAGTTGGAACGAGTATTGTAGTTCTGCATAGAAGATCTGCGTACTTGCTTGAAAATATAATCTGAGTTTTTATTAAACCTGAGGTTCCACTATAAAAGGGATAACTCCTCACAGTTTCACACCTAAACAATTGAAATGTGCACTACAAAATGGCGGTTCAAAAGGTTTTGCCCGCTTAAAAATATTGATATTTGTTGTTTTTAAGTTAAAAAGTCGGTTATAATTTGTTTTGTAACAAATGAGTGTATCTTCATATGTTATAGAGGAGGAAAATAATTTCTTCTTGATAAAATTTCTTGATAAGTGTTAAGAAAAATGGAAAAAAAAGAAGAGAAATCTTGCTGAAATGGAACTTTGAGATTCCAAATTCTAATGAAAGCAAGAAACGGGGCACTTCTTCGGCTCGCGTTTTTTGGTGACCCGCTCAACGGCCTCAGCAACGGAGATTCGTTCCTTAGGGTTTTCACCTTTTCCATTTCCTTTCTTATCCCCGTTGCCGAGGCCTTTGTCGTTTCCAGGGCTGTTATCCCCGTTGCCGAGGCCTTTGCCCAGCTGGTGGATGAGTTGGGTGTCCTCATCATCCCAGACTTTTCGTCTAACGGTCGAGCAGGTACTGCTGGGATCTGAAAAGAGCACAAGAGTTCCTTCCTGTTGCAAGCTCTCTTTTTCTGCGTTGCTCTCTTTCTCTGCGTTGCTCTCTTTCTCTTCGTTGCTCTCTTTCTCTTTGTTGCTCTCTTTTTCCAATGATTCCTTTTTCTTTAACAACTCACCCCAGCTGTGCTCGAAACATGGCTGCGCATGGTTTCCACCAGGGTCTGCAAGGCCTGTATGGCGTCACCCTGACGCTTCCTCGCGGCATACCATTTGTCGTGGGTCTGCCGCGTGTGGGTCATTAGGGTGGGTAGGTTCTTTCTGTGCTCCTCGCCATACAGGGCCATCGTCCGTGCCGCTGACTTCCTGATCCTCGTTGGGTTGGCCGATGTCTGGACCCCTGCTCTCTGAAAGGAGGTGGAAACCAGTCTTCCAAGGTAGGAAGACCGTAGCTGTTCTTCCGTCAGAGAGCAGAAGACGAATTCCGAGTTGCTGGGGCAGACATCAGCCCGTACCTTGTCAACGTCATCCAGCGAACGACCTCTGGTGGAAAGTTCAACACTACTGGGCCACCCGCAGCCGTCTTATGTCGTATAACGGTGGCGCAGAGGTGCCTAGGGGACCCTTCCGGCTCTTAGGCATTTCTCCATTGTCGCAGAGTCAAATTAGCCAGGGCCCCCGACCTCTACGCGTTGATATGACGGTGTTTGTGATGAGGTAGTCCCTGATGCTAGTGAAGTCCTCCCTCTGAACCGGAGCACCCTCTTGGATCTCACCTAATCTCATCATCCAACACCCGCATGGAACCAGTTCCCCCAGACGCAGCCACCCTTTCCCGCAACAACAGCGAACCCAATCCTACCGAAGTACTTCCCTCACCAAAAACCACCACCCTCGCCACCAGTGCCTTCCCCTGCCAAGCCGCCCGTTCACTCCACACCCGACCTACCGTCCAATCCTTCTTTCCTTCACTGCCCAACTGCACAACTTCCTCCTCGCCAACATCACCTCCAACCTCAGCACAGCCAGCCCCCTCGCCCGAAACCACCGCCCTATTCCGACCTTCAACCGCCCTACTCCCGCTCAATCCTCGCCCTTCCCTCGACTCTTTCTTCCCTTTCTCCGCCTCTCTTGAACTTCCAGCTCTACTAAACCTAGCAAGCGACCCAGCCCCCATCCCAGCATAAAATTCAGCCATCTCCCTGTCCTCCTCCAACATCAACTGCCTCCTCTTCTTCTCCACCCAAGCCACATCCACACCATCAACTGCCAGACACCTTCCCCAACCCAGAACCAGACGCCTTACCTTCAGAGCACGACCCAGACTGCTTCATTTCAGTTTTTTAATTTGTTGCTAACCAAACGAAAGAAACAACAACGAAAATTCTTAACTTCTCTGAAGAAAACCTCGAGATACATCATAGGTCCAAAATTGACTTGAATTTAGCAGATTTGTTTTAAAAACTGCACATTTGCCTATCCATACATGCAATGGCGTCATCACTGGAAACAAATGTTAATATCTCGAGAACCAGAAAGATTTCGACAAAGTACTTTCATCCCTATTCTTCATTTAACAAGGTTTTTCCACCAAGGTATTGAAACATTTCATGTCATAGGCACTTTAAGCATCAAAACAATAAGTTCTTTGTCGTTAACTTGAGGTTTCTAAAATTAAGTAGCTGGCTGCTGTCCTTTGTTATCACCATCTTCTTCTGAAACAAGTTTTTCCCAAAACCTCACATGTTTCTTTCTTGCTTACACTTTTTTTCAATGAAAGCTTGAGCTGTTTTAGACACTGCCTGGACAGTTTCATTTGAAGGAATTATAATTTTTTAAATTTTAAATAGAACAAAGCAATTATAAATGCATTGCTTTTGGACACTTATAATACAGAGGGTAAAAAAGTTTGATTGATTCGCTGTATTAATTTTCCTTAATAACTATCATCAAAATAACTCCGAATAAGAACAACTACAATACCAAAAAAAGCCGTCTTAGAGAACGTAGATCAATGGGTTAGTGCATTTCATTGTAAGTGATGATTGTCAAGTAATGAGCAGCTTATACAATGCACTTTGAAGAATGTGTGAGTTTTGGTCGAGGATCATCATTTTAAATTGTTATGTCTCGATAGCTTTAACTATTAAGTACTATAATTTTCACAACGCTTCTAAACATTCTAACATCACTTTAAATCTTTCGGTAAATTTTCAGGCTTGCTTACGATTTCTGATTTCACCTTGCTTTTAGAATTGTTTTCATTGAAATATGAGCTGTCTTTTTTAACTGGATTTTAAAAGACGGTTAACTATAACCCTGGTTTAAGCTAAAAATTGACTCTGGCATCAGTGGCTTTTTCCAGGAAAAGATCTGCAGTTTTTACTAAAAAAATACTACTTTTCTAAAATTAAAACAGTAAAAGCGTTCTCTGGTTAAAAAATCTCAACAAAATACAAACTTTCGGTTGTCAGACTACAACCTTTGACGAGTGAAAAACTAACAACAAAGCTATGCATATAAAAGTTAAGAGGTGTATGGTAAGAATGAATAATTACAAAGGAATTAAAGTATGGAATACAAACCAAAAGGTGAAAACAATAGCTTAAAATGTTATCTAAAGTTAAGATAAATGGTATCAACAGGTTAGTTAAAAGAATCGTCAAAGCTTTGTGAGTAAAATGTAAATGGCGGTAAAATGCCTCTAATTTGTAGTAAATTTGTATAAAAGTATACTGTTTAGAATCTCCAAGCAGAAAATTTGTTAGTCCGAAAACTACAGCTGAAACCAGTCTTTGGCCGAGATTTTAACTTACATTCAAGTTTAAGGAGTTCATTCTTCTTGCTTTCCATGTTCTCTCTTTGATCAATTTCGCATTTCTCATTGTCCTAAAATAAACAAACACGTTTCTACCAAATGAAATTGTCGTTTGCCAAGGGACCTGGACGTTTTGGCGATGTGGTAATACTGCGTGATGGAGGGAGGTTGCTTGCAGCAGTTGCCATAGGATGTTCGTTGAAATTTGTAGAGATTGTAGTTGATCTCATCTTTCTCTTCGACTTCTTTCCCCGTTTTCTTCCACCCATTCTATTTGTTGAAGTGAGGTCATCGATTGATGGACTCCGGTCATTGTCATCAATAGCTATAGGTTTGTCAACTAACGAGAGAATAGGACGTTCTTTCTGGTTCTTGTGCGATAGCTGTGCACTCAACGCACCGATAAAAAGCTTTTTTAAGGCAAATGACCAATGCCAATTGATTTTGGGGTCTCAGGCAGGAAAGGGTCTTCTTTATTTCTGTTCTCAGTTGATAACAGCTGTTGCAGCAATCCGAGTTAGCATTAATAGTAATTTCTAAACCAGTTGCAGTTTCCAATTTGGATTGCTGCATGCTTCAGCGCGGTCTTGAGCCAGAGGAATGTAGTTCAAGTCAGCGATTTCAGAAAAAAACTGTTCAGATAAATCTGGCTCACTAGTAGAAACCAGATTTACAGCAAAAATAATGGCATAACTCTGCTCTCTTCTACTTAAATTCCTGGTTATAGGCATCTTTAGTGAAATCAGAATTTTTGTGGGTCAACCGCAGAGCTAGAAAAAATGGTTAAATAGTTGGAGGCTGGCAGCGATGCGTTTTACGAGGTGTCGCATTTTTTGCAATTTGGCACAGGATTGCCATCTTTCAGAGCCTCGATAACACCCTTAATCTCCTTTTTTTTGTGTGTCTTCTAGGGTGCCTTGAGCATCATTTGTAAACTGTAGTTTACTTGTCTGCTGCCCTCCATTTGTAGAAATATGTCAGTGATGCAACGAAGGCTTTCGATGTTTTTAACCAGTTGCTGTTTCATTTTCCTGGACAGATGGTTTATATTATTGGTGGAACATGAAAATAAATCTGTCCAGCAAGCCGTGTCCCTCGTCGAGCCTGGAAATCAGCCCTGCTGCAAAAGGCACTTCGGGGGACCAGACAATTGAGATTGGTACATTGGCCTCTATCTCTCTTACTTCTTCAGTGGCCTAGCGGAAGGTCACCCGTTCGCCGGAAAACAGCATGCACAGGAGCTATGCATCGTCAGTCGCGTTCTCATCATCCGATTTAAAAGGTCATAAAGTTCAGGAGATAGCACATGGTCATCTTTGTTCGAAGACACAGTTTTTGCTAGTCCTAACGATGTGGAAGTCTGTTAAATCGTAGTTCTCGACTTTTGTTTTGATATGGGGACCATTGCTGCCTCTCTTATAGCTTGTGATTTGTTCGTAGAGGGAGGGCCAGTGAAGAGCATGTGTAAGTTGAAAAGCATATCTTAATTTTTGTTGGAAATCTGGCTCTTCTAGCAGTATAAGCTGTGCTTGTCAGGATACGAAGAACAAAGTATCCATTGCTCGTGCTCATGGATGTTGCAACGTTGTGCAGGTATTCTCCGACTCTTTGTGGAAAAAGTTGTGTGAAGTCGAAGTTTATTTTCATCAAACGTTTATGAAGTTGACTCCAACTCCGTTCGTGTTGGCACGTGAAGATGGGCTGTCAGTGTATTAATGCACATGCTGGATTTTAGGTACGATGGCTTTTAACTGTGGAATGAGCTCTTTCAAAAAAGCCAAGATCGCGGATGCATTGTGCCCCATTTCATCAGAAGCAAACACAATATTCTTGTGGGTGAGTCGTCTTTCAACCAGTGGTATGTTACGGCAGGATTAAAGCATCCCAATAGGCAGACTGTACCTCCTCGACGGACTGACAAGTGCTGTTTCGGCGAAATCCATTTGCACTTTAGCTGTTCATACTGCACTCTTTCTTTCCTAGCGTGGCTTCCCCGAGGGGTCTTTCACTTCCTATTACTGTTATACTAGACGGGCTGATTTTATTTAAAACTGGGAATTGGTCCGAACAAGAGGAAACGTCGAGTTTGATACGTTTTGCTCTTAAAGTACAAGACTGGCTCTTGTTAATTCCTTTTCGCGTTTCTGTTTCTTTGAACCTTTCTCTAGATCGGTCATTTTATTTTGCAGTACCTTAATTTGCGTTTCCAATTCAGAAACGCGTTGAAGCTTTTATGCAAGCGTACATCAAAATGTTGAAGATAAATCCATGGATTTACGAGGTAAACAGAAGTGTGATAGTGGTTGCACACAAAACGGTTCAGACATGCGTGAGAATGAGAATTGCTGTATTACTAATGATATTGTGGAGAAAGATTTGGAAAGCATGGACAACGCATCCACTACTCTGAGATCTAATATTAAAACAGTATTTGAAAAAATCATTTCCCGCATTTCAGAGAATGATGTCAATTTCAATAATGGCATCAAAAAGTTTTGTGACAGATACTTTAAAATAACTGAAAAAAAATGAACAGTTAAACCCAATTAACAGACAAGCTTCAGCATTTCATAACTTTGATAATATTCATGGTTATGCAACATCAAAAATAAAGGTAAGAATCCACACTCAGGCTACAGCAGCAGGTCGCCGTCAGGTTGCTGTATCCCGTGGTTTAAGGAAAGTTCCTCTAGGAAGACCAGCTTTGGGCACTAAGCGTGTAATTAAAGAATGACTGTTAATGAAACCAAGAAAACAAGCTCAGCAAAAGGCCACACTCCGCTACAAAAAATTCAGTTGTACCAAAACAAAATGCTGGGAAATGGTAGTTTTTATACGTTTACTTCTGTGTTCAGACTACCTTAATCAAGCCTAAATATGTTGTTTTTCTAGGAGTTTATTATACATTTACCAGATTATTTGTACCAGCAATCCATACGTACATACTACCCCTGGGGGTACCCCCATATATTGGCTATATGTAAATTTATGGTTAATGTACCGCTGAAAAGGGTATGGTTTTCAATTCATTTACTCTGTTTTTGTAGTTTAGGGTCTAGTTTTTGTAGAAAATTGGTCTAGATTAGGGTCCCTTTTAACAGGATTGCTAAGCGGACAAAGATTAATGAAATAGAAGTAACTCACTCGAGCGTTTTTATCCAGCTAGAAGTTTTTGCTTTTTTATGGCACACAGTTTAAACAAACCCTTGTTCATTAAGTGAAACTAGTCTGCTGTGGGTTTGTTAAACAAAGTGGGTACTCTGGTATAGGGTTACAAATTTTGCAAAATTTAATTTTAGTCAAGACTACAGGGTAGGACTTTTGCAAACCCAGCAGCTAGCACATATCCATCCAAACTTAATGGGAGTACCCCCCTCCCCCCAAAGATAAACATTAAAACGACTTGAACAAAGTAAGTGTAGCAAAACTTTTTAAAATGATGGAGTGTTCAGATGTTATAATGACATAAGCAAAAATAATAAAAGAAATTTTTGAATTTGCTTGTATAATTTGCCTATATCGATAATACTAACTGATTTATAACAGCGTAAAATTATAATAAAAAAAGAGAAATCAGCAACGTTGTGACAGTGCTATTAAAACTGTTGATTCTCCATTACATGTTATACTTCTCTTGCTCTAGCTGGCGCCCCAACAGATAACTCAGCAACTGTTAAAAACTTTGTCAACTTTGTCTTTGCGCTTTGAGTTTGAAATTGAACCGCCAACCCATTCTTAAATACAAATCGTGTGCACAGTCTTTGCGAAACGTACGTAGCTTCGTTTATTTAAGCTATCCATGTCTTGCCCCTGCTTGTTCGACTTTCAAATCCTGGTAAACACAAAAACACTTATGTACTCAGATCAGCCGCCATTTTGTAACAGTTCTAAAGAAAGAAAAACGTACATTCTTCTCCTAACGTGAGGACGACCCAAAAGGGTCCTTATTTTACGCACGACCGGCGTGACGTAATGCTTTTGAGATGCGCAGAACATTATGCGCAATGAACCCGGCTGGAAAAAAAAATTCGCCCTCTCCGGTGCAAGCATTTGCATCTTCCGATTCACATACTTCTTTCGTCGTCTCTACACGCGATGTTCTTTCCGAGTTTGCCTCATGAACGTTGGAGTTGGGCTCTGCCTCTTGTGTAGTATTAAGTGGTAGCTTGTTTCGAACAAATCTCAGATCAGAGGAGCATAATTGTAGTCAACGTTGTCTCCTGAACGCTTTGTATTTGGAAACGCTTCAATGACAGCCTTGCCAAAAATTGTGTTGCTTTCTGCTGGGTACAGATTTTCATGATGCCGGGTTGTCTTCTTGTGTTCAAAAGGTCACCCTATGAAAGAAAAAAAATGCAATTAACCCGCACGTGTTAATGTAAACGACCACATTTTCGAAGATTTGATTTTATATTCCGGCAAGACCTAGATCGCTATGTTTGCGTACATACCCATTTCGGTGCCAGCCCAGTACTGGGCCGTAACGGAAGTACAGCTCGAAGGTCATTGCCGCTGTGATTATATGAATATGATCCCTTAACACCTTTGAAACGTTTAATTTTAGTCTAGGTTTTGCATCGTGATCATTCAAGTTACGGCCGGTTTTGAACTTGTGATACTAAAAGTAGAAAGATTCTTACCTGCAATCTTGTTGGGAAATCCGTGGATTCCGCTTAAGTTGCAAAGATACAAAGTTAAACTAATTAAGCAAACTCTTCAACTTTCAGAGATGTAGTTTATAGAATATGTCGAGGTTTGATCGATGCTTCTCAGGGCTTTCTCAAATCGCTAGTCCCATCGACATCTTGAGTTTTGTTGCTAAGCAACCACACAAGGGATTGTCAAACTAATTATATTCTTGATAACGTCTTGACAACATAAAAAGATTCTGTAAGTTTGGTTGCTAACATAGTAACAATTGCAAACTGATGACTTGGGTTCGGCAGTACCTTAACAATTTTTTGATATTTTACCGATTGACTCAAAATTAGTGTCAAATGACTAACGAGGGTCGGTACTATCTAGTAAAAGTTTTTTATTGACATTTGGCACCATTTGCGACAAACGACACCGGTTGTATTCTAGTTCAAGTTTTCGTTTGGTTTCCATAGCAACGCCTCTGAGCAAAACTAATTTATATTACAATTATTGTAATGTATAAGACTTGTATTATATGTGCGCACAACAACTTAGTAATATATTCAGGCGTTCGGAAATGACGCGTTTTTGCATTTGGACAAGTTTAGGGGTTTGCCGATTCATGAGTATTATCACTTGAGTCGCGCAAATTACGCACCCGTTGGCCAATTGTGTGGCCTATCACAAAACGTTTATTTGAGACTTATGCATTACGGTTTCGAAAAGTTAAGAGCATTCAACTGAACCCTTGTGCGATATTTTGACAATTTGGCTTGGGTTTCTATGGAAACTGTATAAATTACATTCTTAATGACACATGTCACTCAAAGTACATAACACTGATATTGTGTTTGCAAAGTTTCACCATTTTCTATCGAGCAGTTTTGTTATAATTTTCCACCCTAGGTCAACTTGACTTTGTTGCGTTGCTTAGCAATAGTAACTGTGATGTCATTAATAACGTAGGCAAACAATGTAGCCAATAGTAGGCCACAATATATGTGATTGACAATTGATTTGGAGAGCCTTACTTGACTTGGGATTTTCATCATTCACTAAAATCCTACTTAGTGCTATTTAACTTGTAACCATGGCAACATGGTTGCCTTGAACGGCTTGATTGAAACGTCATTCGATAACTGAGGCAACCTTCCACATTGCTACCAGATTTGAGCAATGAATTGGCTATACTTTTTGATTTGCAGCTATCCAAAGTAGGAATTGACGAGTAAACTGGCTCAGACCACCCCCCTAAGATTGGGTAAAAGTTACGTCACCAGAGCCCAATGTTTAACATACTTCAAACCCTCGTAAAATATTAACAATTCAAAGGAAAAAAGAACCACATATTTGAAACTAGTCTCCAATACCGACTATATCGGATTCCTTATAGCTGTATAGAGATGTTTAAAATATGTTCACACAGCCAACTTTATTAACTAACCTTCCTCCACAGGGCCTGGGTCCAATGAAACACACAGCCTTGCAGTCTTTTGTCTTGATGACAATTTTCTATGGGAACTGGAACCTGTTTGTTAGCTCTGCTATGCTAATGAGACACCCATATAAGTACTCACTGGACAATTCCAAGCAATCTTTGCAACATCAAATCTCTGAGTATGAATAAATATCTTACTTACTCCACGAGCTCACCACTGGATACCTTTGATTGAGTTTCGATTCAAGGTTTGGTTGCTTACGCAGTATGAGCAACATTACATTTTATGGACTGCTTTTCTATAGTTTAAGTTGCTCTCCTTAATCTAATATGAACATTGTTTTTCAAAATACTTTATTGTTTCACAGATAATCAGATTTTACTCTTGATATTTAACTTTAACAATATTGTACACAAAAAGAAACAAAAAAAGCATAAATTCCCATTACATTTTATGGACGGCTTTTCTTTAGTTTAAGTTGCTCTCCTTAATCTAATATGAACATTGTTTTTCAAAATACCTTATTGTTTCACAGATAATCAGATTTTACTCTTGATATTTAACTTTAACAATATTGTACACAAAAAGAAACAAAAAAGCATAAATTCCCATTACATTTTATGGACTGCTTTTCTATCCATGTTGACACAAACACTCTGCATGCCCCTGACAACAAGAACTTGACCAGTTCAGTAGTTGAACAGTAATTTGGAAACCCTCATAGGTCTGCCACGAGAAAAACATGCGAGCTCTTCCATTCTGGGTGAAGTTGCCCGGTCTGTTATCTGTGCTATCCTTCTATGATTTCAGATTCTCAAGAAGTTCCTCCAAAAACTGGAACCTATCAAAATATTTAAATGTTAAAAAGTGTATTTTTGTTGATTTAAGTAAAACAACATGATTCCTGATTAAGCCCTCCCCCCATGAAATATTCCATACCAAATAATTTTACAAAATTAATTTAAAACGATTGCTCATCCCAATATTGTAGTAGATCACGACAGAAATGTGCGCAAAGTTTGTTTATTAATTTAATGACCACCACCATGGAAAAGAATAAATGACTCCAGATGCATGACAGGAACTATGCCGTATAACAATATTATTTAATGACAACATACATACCTAGTGCGTATATTATTTCATGTGCAAGTGGGAATATTTTAGTTTTCACACTACAAATTAATTTGTATATGATCGAACTGAAATAAAAGCTCTGATAGAATGATATTTTGATGTTCCTCTCTCAAGAAACTATCCATCCTCAAGCCCCCCTCTAATGATTTTGAAGTATTATATACCTTGAGTCATCCATTGATGTGTAGGGAACAAGGAATGGCTTTCGTTTTTTCTGATGCTCTGTTGTACTTCTCACATTGAGGCAGTCAAAAAACTTGTCAACCATCTCACAAAGTTTTGCAGTGGCAGAACAAAAGCTACTGACTTTCTTTCTATTTATCTATTTATCTATCTATCTGTGTCTGTCTGTCTGTCTGTCTATCTATCTCTCCCTCTCTATATATATATATCGTGAATTTAGTTGATTTTCTGGGTTACTACTAAAAAAGTAGAGTATCAAATTTTATCTTTAGTTTGACTCCTTTATAAAGTCATTATAAGTGTTTTGTTGACTTTGACTTTTTAGGAAAATATTCACATGTGCATGAATCGAAAATTTTAATATCAGTAAATACTGTTTACAACAATTAGGAATCAGGAATCACTTCCAAACTGCATTAAGAAGGTGGCAATTTATGTACTTTTACTTGATAATCAGATTTTAATTTTTGGGTTTACTGTCGATTTGGGCAGTTTCATAGTTAGGCCCTGTCCACACTGTGCCGGATAAATTTGTATCCGCAACTTTATTTATTCGGATACGCCTTCCGTCCACACTGAT
>JAOBAT010110868.1:3897-14547 GCA_026413305.1 Hydrozoanthus tunicans
GCCAGTTTTCAAACGATAGATCGTAATGGATCAACGATGACATGAGCGTCGGAGGGGAAAAGAGGACGACCAAAAGAACTTGGAGACGTACAGTAAAAAAAGATAGGGGAGGAGGTTAAGCTCATGGCACGAAGCGCGAGTTACTGCGGTAGACAGGAAGGAATGGAGGAACTCTATACGAAGAGGCCTCGTGTGCCATCAGGCGCGCAGAAGATAGGTTACAGGCGGCGTGTGCGTCAAACGGATCGGTTTCTGGTGATGAAACAATAAACGCAAAAAATACATTCAACGGCGAAGTTGAATGTGAACTATTTGATGGTACGGAGTATCAACTTCAAAAACTTGCCAGGAGTATCTAGAGTACTTAGTACCCTTCATTGGTATAAAACTATACGTAAACACAACATATATAGATTCGAGTGAGTCAAATCCAAGTTTCGTTAACCTACAGCATCAACAAAGAACCCAATAAACCCACACAAAGAAAAGAAAAAAATCTCTGACCTCGAAGGGTTTCGATCTAGGCCATACTGAAGGCTATCAGTGCTCTATGGTTGTTTTTAGGCTCGGGCCGAGCTGTGCTGTCCTTAAATCCCACGACCAAACTGCCACCTGGTCCTGTAGCTCAGTTCGTTAGAGCGACGTCTTTCTGTTTCGTAGGTCGTAGGTTCGAATCCCACGTACCAAGGTATGGGGTTCTTTGTTGATGCTGTGGATCAGCAGACATTCCAGTGGTTGGGCCTCAATGGAATCTATATATATGTTGTGTTTAGAAGCAACTAGCTTCTTCAAAGGCGGGATTGTCAAGGAAATACTAAAGCATGGAAGTTTTTTTGAAAAAGTGATGCATTTATATAGCGCCTTTCTGTGTGAGTATATTTAAAGCGCTTTACAATGATCAGTTTATCCCCAGCGGGCCGGAAGCAAATGTATGGTAATTGGCAGCCGCTTCTAGACGGTCCGTGTATGCTGGTACTCATTTTACCGACCCCGAAAGGATGGAAAGCTGAGTGGTCTTTAGCGGGAAAGAAGGTCATCCAAATGTTCAACCCTCGCCCTGGCCGGGGATTGCGCAGGGGACCTCAGGATTGAGAGGCAAAAATCTTACTACTGCGCAAACCGCTCCGCTATGTTAGTTTTCGATGAATAACGAAGATGTTCTTTATTGTTATACCGATCGCTCATCGATTTCAAAGCTGTGAAATTCCGTCTTTTAAAATGTCATTTGCTATCGCTCGTTCTCACCTCTTTGACGAAGGTACCTTTTGCTTCGATGTACCTAAGAATGGCGAAAGCTGGTATCAAGACCATGGAGGCCAGAGCAAGACACCATCCAAGAAACTCTGCCCATGGAGGATAGGCAATCTTCTGATAAGAGAGCCCTGACCACTGGATTAGTTGCGCTACGATGATAATCTGCAATTTTGAAATTTCATTTTGATTTTATATTTATCGTAAAAACCATTGTCTCGATCTTTTTGTAATTGGAACTACCAAGAATCAAAACACAAAAACGTTAAATAAAGTAATTGGTGCATTTATACAGCGCCTTTTCTATATGTGAATCCTCAAAGGCGCTTTAGAATGATCAGTTTACCACTAGCAGATCGGAAAATATAAAGGTGCAATTGACAGCCGCTTCAAAGCTCTTCATGTTTACTTGTACTCATCTTTGAAACCCAGGAAGAAGCGAATGCTGAGTGGGTTTTAGTGGGAAAGTAGGTCATCAAAATGATTCAAAGCGCTCGACCACCAGCCCGGGAATCGAACCTGGGACCTCATTATTGGGAGGCAAAGATCTTGCGACTGCACTAGTTAACCCTTCCGCTATATATAATTGCTTATATACTAGATTTCTTAGGGTTAGCTCTTAACTAAAAGGACAATTTACTCGCAGTCTAGCTCTAAAAAGCTTGTTAACCAGAAAATAGGAGTGTTATTGCAAAAATTTGAACTTACAAAAGTAACAAGAGGAGAAAGGTATTTCCAGCATATAACGAAAAACATGTGAGGACGTTTTCCAGTCATATCCTGGATCATGTCACCCAGCTGATCTGTACCTGTGGAGCAAAAAAGAGACCATTGACCATTTTTCATGAGAATAGTCCTTGAAAACCAAAAAAACATTCAAAAACAATTAGGTTCAGTGACCAAGCAGACGCCTTTTTCTTTGTGGATAGTTTGCCACAACCATTCGTTAGCCTTTCTGCTAAATTTACTTTATTAACTTATTACTAAGATTAAGCAAATGTATCTTTGGTTTGTCGTTGTTTATTTAAACCCATTTTAACGATACTCATGTTCTTCTTAGCAACCTCTTTCCCGGGAATTATCGGCGCAGAAGCTAAGGAAGAGGCCTGGGAACGAGGTTGGCCAATATATAGAAAAAGGGTGACTATGACAGCCATTCATGTCGTTTTGTACATTGTAGCCAGCGTGGCGGCCATATTGGTGTGGGGCCATGGCGAAAGGGACGAGAGGGAATGGGGGAAGGGAAGAGGGACGCTCTTTCTCTTCCCCCTTCCTCCACCCCAGTCTCCTCCCAATATCCCGACATCATTGCACCGCTACAAGGCTCAATGATTACGGTGCGGTGAAAACGATAGTTCTCTCTTTTGGTCACAGGAGACTATTGACAACTTAAGAATAATTTCTTTTTGAAACTTTGGGCTACGTTTCTTCAATTAGTAGCTATTTCCATGAGTCTTGTTAATTTTTTATTTTCTTGAAGTAGTAAGCATTTAGTGAATAATCCTTTTTTTACCATCAAAACTAATGGTCGTTGCAAGTGGTGATTTGGCCAACGTTAAAGTGTCTGTTTACCCACCCAATGCCCAGCCGATGGTAAGAGCCTCACACAGGGTCAGGAAGAGCAGCGAGATCCCACCGCTTTGCTGGTCGAACATGTTAAACACGTATATTCCACCCTGTTGAGGTACAAGTACAACTGGTTTTTTTTCTGTTTTTGCGTGTCTACTTCTACAGCTACCATTGCCATTAATGGTACGGTAATACAAGCAACAAAACTCTCCATCATTGCTGCGAAACGGATGGAAAAGCGATGCTGCGTGTTTTCCGCCCGCGTACAAACTTGTTGCAACAAAACTATAATGTTGCATGTTGAAAGGGCGGTCTTTCTGGTTTTTCGTATACTACCACAAATCAGCTTCTTGTAGCAAGGTGTCATTACACCAATCAGAAGCCAGGATTCACTCAACTTCGACAGCTAAATGTTTTGCTGCAAAAAAAGTTTGTACGCGGGCGGAAAACGCACAGAGTCACTTTTCAGCGTGTTTTGCGGCAACGTTGCGAGACAAATTGGAGAACTTCATTGCTCGTATTACTTGACCTTCGAGTTCAGGTTCCAACCAGTTAGCTACTGAATGTTGACAACCTAGAACTAAATAAATCAGACTATGTCGACTGACAATTGAAATGGTGCCTTTTTAGATCATTTCCGAAAAAGTTAAATCAGTTGTGCTCGTAATGAAAACATTTAACCCATCCGATGTTTAAGTAACCAAATCGAAGAACATAATTTTGCAGCATTGGAAAAGTAAGTTTTCATTTCGTATACTTCGTACATAAATAAACTCAATTTAAAGGTACGGCTACACGATGCAAAACTGCTTTTCCTACCTGCATACACTGTGGAATAGCAAGCAGGAACATGCCAACACAAGCCACGATCAAGAAGAGCCATTTGTATTTTCGAAGGTACTTGGGATACTCGTCTGATAAGCCAGTGATAACACATTCGACAAAGGAAAACTGTAACAAATTCGAGATTTTGTGTGAGTAACTTTGTTTAATCCGGTTTTCCTTATTATTTTTATTATTATTGAATCGTAAAATAAATAGTTCGTTCGTCTTCAGCGAAAAAGCCTTTTAAAAAAACCGAGAGTTTTGATTTTCACTAACTTGGCATAATTGCTACTACATTACAACGCCACACTGTACATACATTTTTGAAAGTTGATATTGTAGCTGTGCATATGCATGGGGTAAAGTAATAAATGAAAAACACTGTCATTCAATTGTGATAGTTTCCTCTCTAGCCATGGCTCTCCTTTTGGTAGTTTTTCTCTTTTTCTCACTCATCTTCTATCTGTCAACCTACCTGCTTTCTATCCACATTATCTGCTTATCTTTCTGTTCGTCTGTTTGCGTGTTGTCTTATTTGTCTTCCTCGGAGTCTATCAATTTAACTACCTAGTAAGCTGCTTAATATACACTTATTTCTATATATATATATATATACATTACTGTCCTCATCTGGATATGCCGGTGCTTTTGTTACATTATACCTGGCTGTCGAGTCCCAGAAGAAGTAACATAAAGAAGAAGAGAATAGCCCAAAGCGTGGAAATGGGCATTTGGGACACTGCCTCGGGGTAAACCACAAATGCAAGTCCAGGACCTGAAATTACATAAATTTAATCAGCCTAAACGAGGAAGTTTTGTTCTTTTTTGTTTGTTTTTTGTTGGTATGTTGTCTATTGGATTTTTTAGTTCGTTCGTCTTCAGTGAAATACACATTTCCACCTTGTAAACCAATATCGCTGAATGCCCATTCTCCCATTCCAATTACAAGTTGATACTCGCCTGAATCAACAACAGTTGCAACTGAAGTTTTGAGAGACTTTGCCATGAAGCCAAGAACGCTGAAGATTGCAAACCCAGCAAACAAGCTGGTGCTACAGTTAATCACGCTGACAAGAATTGCATCTCTAAATGGAAGCAATGATATGGTAGTTAGTCTTGGTAATAAACGCAATTAAGAAACGAATGCCGTTATCGAATATTTTGATTGGTTATTCGATTCAAACTTCAAAACCAAAGGTTTATATGATTTACATGACATTTATTTAGAGCAATGAACTTGATAGTGCAATGCTTGTTGGAAGTCCTACTCGAAATGTTGGCGTGGGAATCCCAAATCATCGAGTTTAAAATTGAGTTTGAGTTCTAACTACAATCCAGGGTAGAATTCAGTACGTTGCGAAATGCCGCTGACCGTAAAACAGACTGCAACCCGAATTCTTACTCCAATTCCAACTCAAATTCGATTCACAACTTGGTGTTTTAGGATTTCTTCCTTTAAAACACTCGGACTCCAACTGGATTCCGAACTCGAGGATTTGTGACTCTCAACATGTACAAACTTTTGGTTTTCGAGCAGAGCAGTTGTTTGAGGTACTTTACTTTTCACAGTTGTTGTTAAACTTGTTGTAGCTTCCAAACGTGATCAGTGAGCCAAATCCAACGCCAAGGGAAAAGAAGATTTGAGTAGCAGCTGCAACCCAGACCTGTAGAATGTGGACCAGAAGGTACAAGTTACCTTCAGTTAGAAGCAACCTCCTCGTTACCAGGGTCTCTAAGGCGAGAGAGGGCGCCTGGTAACGAGGTTTGGTTTGGAGTGGAACGTAGAAGAAGTTCATGGTGATACTCTTTTCTTAACACTTACCTTGAAACTTACCGCGTTGTTACGTTGGGACGTTTTGTTGCTTTCTTTCCGAATTCCTTTCCTCTTGCATAAGTTCAAAACCATGCAAAACTCTTCTAAGTTTTGAAAGAACTAAGATAGCAGAAGTCGTAATTACCTTGGGATCAGTAAGCCTGGAGAAATCTGGTTTGAGGTAGAAAGCAACACCATCCAATGATCCATCGAGCGTTGCGCCTCGTATAACAAGGATGACCAGCACTACATACGGGAAAGTGGCCGTGAAATACACGACCTTTTTGGTAAAGTAAAGCGGGTCTAGTGAGAGTTTACAAAATTAATTTGTCTACATCTCCAGCTCACAATAGAATACGAATGTTTCGGGTATCATTGAGAGTGTCAATTAAACCCTTTTTTAGTTTTGCATATTTGTGAATCAATCAGACTTGAATCTACAGATGTTCCGCAAAGGTGCATTTACTCGCTATTACACGCCTAAACATACAAATATCGTACAACAAGTGCTAGATAACTTTTGATCAGCACAGTATAAACTGGAAAAGGCGAGTATTTGTGTGGAACTCATTAGTCCTGACCAAAGGAGATTAACCCTTTTTGGTCCCAGTTAGTTATCAACATCATACTTCTCTTGAATAAATTTAAACATCCAAAATAAGAAAATTGGTAAAGAGAAAATGAACTATAAAACTAATCTTTCGGCTGTTTTTCTACAGCCTTCATTAGATGAAGAGAAGTAAAAACGGTAATGAGTATAAAAAACATAAGGTGAGATAAAATGTAAACTAAGATTAGAACAACGTTAAAAGAGATGACTATGGGCTATTTTTTAAGAAGAATGCAATACTGTTTAGAAAGTAGCTTAGAATTGTTGTCAGCAGTTTTGGCAGCAGAGGTATGCCAAGACTTTTTCTCACACGAAAAGACCCTTTGGCTTTAACTGTTGAACTATACTTAAAAATCGAAATCGTTGCTAAATGACCAAGCGTGTTTCGAAAAAGTAGATCAAGTTGCAAATGTTTCGAATTCCTAACGTGCTCTCTTTTTGCGAGTTTTTAAAGAGAAAATGAGAGTTGGTCAAACAAAGCAAACTTCTAAAAGATGAAAGCTAGGCAACATTCCCTAAAACTTATAATATGAAAAGCATTGGCTCTTGTTGGAGAATTTACCAATACAGAAAACACCAAGTGGATTAAAAACACTTAGACTGAAATTTTAATCAAGAACTGCTATAGACATAAGAATTCGTTAAGCCTGAAAAATAAAGATAGTTCTTTTATGAAAAGATGATTGTATGAGTTGCTAAGTTGACCTATACTTTCTAAAGATGTTGAAGTTAGTGTCATCCACTTTATACTTGTACTTGAGCATTATCTCATCTATTGAGTGTTGTAAGTCTTGTTCAGTATTTAATTTTAGAAGCAATTTTGAGAACACCACTTTAAGAACACTTTCAGGCTTGGTTTTGCAGAATACACCCGATAAATTAGAACAAGACCATCCTGAACCCCAAAAACATGTAAGTATTCTTTTATGCCGCCGGTGTTTACTGTACAACTGGGACTGAAAGGGTTTAGCATTTAAAATTAGGCCTGGCGGTGACTTCAGTTCTCTGCTTTAACCTTGGCATCAAGTGTAGAAGCAGTTAAAAAATACCTTTCCCGACGAAGCCACACCCTTCATCAAGCAGAAATAGACAAGAATCCAGGCGAGAATCAAGCATAGTGTGATTTGCCAGCTGACGCTCCCCATATTTGAGATTTCACCACTGACCTGCAGGATGTGCTCGCTAAAACCAAAAAATGACCTTTCATCAGTAATCTAGTCATAACACCAATCATTTCTACTGCTCAAGACCAGCAAAATTAATGGCCACTTTATAGGGTTTCATCAACTGGTTTAAAATTTAGAATGAACAACGCTAATCATTTCTACTCTTCAAGACAAGCAAATTGAATGATCACTTTAAAGGGTTTTAAACCTGGTTTAAAAGTTAGAATGAATAACGCCGATCATTTCTACTCTTCAAGACAAACTTTCACGGTCACTTTACAGGGTTTCAAAGTGGGGAAACAGTAAAAAAATTCTTTATTTGATATTATGACACTATCGTTGTTACAAGCTTTTTTGTAGCGTCCAGTAGTTGTAAAAGACGGGTGTTAACTTAGGGATCCTTCACCATCCAGCTCTCTAGGAGGGGCTAGCTAGAAAAATCATTTTTTGTAAGCGTCGCTAAAATCTTTTTTTTTTTGTAAGAATTAAACTATAATTCTAAGTATATGGCTCGATTTTTGCTCTTTAATTTGCCCTCATAACCTTTTTGTTTCTGTTTAGTTTTTCCTTTAGTCTCCTATTTTCAAAATACAAAATCTTGACCATATCTACAAGTAGTTAGGTACACCGTCCATCTACTAGCTTTGTGTAACCCAAAGCTCTTCTAGCTAATAATTGATCTTTACTAACTGTTGCTTCTAAAGCAAAATACTGCCAGGTTATTGTAAATATGGAACTGAAGTGTTGCTGCATTGTTTGTGGTGTTGTTGTTTTTATTGTCTTGAACAAAATTACGTGTTAAGAATTTAAGTTTCTAGCCAATATTCGGTTAACGGATGTGTTCGTCGTTTTCAAGGCCGTGGTTATATGCTATATGGTCAGCGGTCGTCCGGGTTCCCCATTGTTTTCCTTTTTGTTAGGGGCAAGTGAGAGAGAATCTAGAAATGGCCTTGGCAGTTCTCTTTTGTTTGATAAATAGAGGATTTTACATGGCCGCGCGGAGATACAAATTTTCGCTGCGCTCACTCGTGAGATATTTTCAACAAGAGAAGATAAAATTATCTAAAATAAAATTATCTCCAAGTGGCCATGTTATTTTCTTTTTATCACATATTAAGTGAGATTCTGGGTTTAATGCAAAATTAATATTTTTATTGACACAGAAAATGGTTTAAAAATTTACCAAATTTAAATTTTAATAACATTGATTTTGAAATATCACGCGACATGATAACAAAGGCAGCCAAATGCCTAAAACAACTAAATCTATTCAGCGAAACAATAAAAATAAGTTTTAATAGTTGTTCAACGGCGGGAAAGTTTCGTATCATTCACACGCGATGATATGGAAATCGTGCGTCCTGATTGGCTGTTTTTGATATCACATGTGGTTGATACGGGTGGCTGATACGCTCTGTATTTCACCAATCTACTATGTAAATATCGAGCTAAGTATGTGATAAAACAATTTAACAAAAAGTCCAAAAGAGGCAGTTGGGAGTTGGTGAATCTTAATGTCACTGTCATTCATTAGTATTCCTTACTAGAAGAATTCTTCTGACGGTCCTCTGTACTTGCATCCAGCGGCTAGTCCAAAAGCGGTGCAATTTAGCGAAGACTCGTTCATACCAAAACGGTTTAGCCTAGAATAGAATTCATATTTACTTCATTTTGTTCGAGCCGACTGATACTCAAGTTTACTTTATTCCGTTTTCTAAAATTGCAGCAATATCCAAAAAATAAAAAAATGAGATACTCCTGTATATTCTCAAAACTTGGTGTTAAGCTAAAGCGAACGTGCAACAATAAAGGCGAGCCAGAGGTGCTAAAAGACAAGGCATATGTACAGGCGCAGAAATATGCCTATAGTTTGGTGTATTTCATATTTTAAATATATCTATGAAAAAATGCTTTTTCAACAGTTTGGCAACCCTCGAACATTTTTTTTTACAATAACATTTCTTACCTGTCAGTTTTTCAAGTGCATGCAAGTACTCATAACAAGGTTCGTAATTAGAAATTGCCCGCTAAACTAAATCAAACACAATAGCTTCTAGGACGGTTACCAAAGAGTTTTCAACACTTGTTTTCCTTTAAATACTTTTTAATGAAATTCTTTTTGAGAAAAGGGAAAGAGCTGCTTCTTCTCCGTTTCAAAAGAAAATCAAATCTGCAATACATAGGTTGCAGAAACGTCCCATATTCGTCCCTTATATTCCGTTCCCTTTATTCCACACTAATCGCACCCAATTAAACTGCTATGGACTTACGAACAGAGGGGCGTGTTCCAGGAATTGTCACAGGTCTTCCAAGGCACGTCAGATCTCATTGATTCAAACAGGTACAGCAGACACCAGGCGATGATTACATTGTAGTAAATAGCCACTAGGAAGGACACCATAATCATGGCAAAACCAATTCCTAGGAAACAAGACTTGCAATTTTTAACTGTTTTATGACATTGCCAAAGTTGAAATCCTGTGACTTGATTGTAAAACCTTTTGGATTTTTAGTCTACGTAACTCGTAGTCCTAGGGTCGCGAGTTCGAGCCTCGGTCAGATTGCTGTGCCCTTCAGGGAGCAAGACACTTTACCTGATTTTTTTTCCAGTCAACTAAGCTGTATAAATAAGTACAAGTTCTGCAGTGGGCTAACCTGCGATAGATTAGTGCCCTGTCCAGGGGGAGTCAAAACTCTCATCTGCTTAACACTACAGAAACCGGAGATAAGCGCCGGCCCTATGAGCCACTTAGGCTCGAGAAATAATTTAGCTTAGCAAAGACGAAGACTGAAGAATGACCACTATTTCTCTTCAATACACTGCAACTTCTATAACTTTATAAATTAAGTTTCATCCTGTTTCAGGGTACTAAGTAAACAGCGCGCCCATTGGTTAGTACGTGAAATATTGGGTTACGTGCTGTCAAGTTTCAGTTTCTGGAAGCATGTTGATATTTCATTGAAGTGGATGTGTTAATTTAGTCCAAAACGTTTTTGAAGTTTTTAACCAAAATATTCAACCATTATATCTATATACTTTAACTTTAATTGAATGACAATTTGATATGTTTGATACAGAAACATGTTTTCAGCCAATCCAGAATGGTTAAACATAATAATATAGTTTACATTGACATCTTAAAGAACTGAACAAATTACCCGGCTTTTCAGCTAGCTACATATATTCCTGGTTTTGTTTCAGAGCAGGCAGCGTAATATAAGTACTAATTGTAACAACTATGTATAAATGAAAGCATTCATAGTCATTACTTCGAAAGGTTCTGCAATGGTACAGTTGAACATTCTGACAAAGATGGCGGCTTTTCTATTTACTTGTCTTGTTGCCGTGCCAGCTATGTTGGTAAAACAGACCGTACGCTTTTCGAACGCACAAAAGAACACGCAATGAACAAAGA
>JAOBAT010110879.1:0-14545 GCA_026413305.1 Hydrozoanthus tunicans
CCCGTTAACATTGTGTACAGCTGTTTAATTTACTAGTCCGACATGTTTGATCATGTAGTAGGGTTTTGTTGATTAAATTGTAATGACGAAACAAGACCTTGTTCTAAGGTTTTAATCAACAAAACCCTAGCATTATCCGATTATGGTTGTTAAAAAAAATCAAAACCAACCTCTGCGACTCCTTTAAACAGGCTTTCAGATAGGGAATCTTTGAGAGACCTTCCACAGAAAGGGATTCAGTTCTGTTTATCAATGGATCCACTTCTCGAAAAAGTTTTTCTTGGACATCCGGATTCTTTGCAAGATGGTAAAGAAGCCACTGAATTGTATACGAGGTCTGAAATAGTTTTTATATTAGTACATATTTGAAGTTTACCTTTGAAGTTGAGGACGCGTTTCTCAAAGTTTTTTGTGAGTCATGATACATGTTCACTTTAGTTCGCATGGTAACATGATGGTACTTTTAGAAGGAGAAATCAAATTCCACACCTTGTTTTCAACACTAAACAGGAAAAAAAACTGAAATTGTCTATCAACATCGCCAGCTTAGTTCTTCTTGTAAATCCTACGATTATTTTATACCGAGTTGTTAACCTTAAGTAAATGATCCTAGTTCACTTTGTAGAAAAGAGGAACTTGTTTTGAAGTAATGTATTAGTTTGTTAAACTCTGCCTTACCGTATCTACTCCTGCAGCAAACATTTCCAAACACCTTGAAATAATCTCAGAAGTCGTCAAATCTTTCCTCGACATAAGGTACGAGAGGAGAGATGGACCTAAGTCAAGTTCAGAGAAGCCAAAAAAACTTCAGAATAAAGCAGCAAATTCATGTGAATAAGCCGAGGGTAGTTTGTTCACCACATTTTGCTATGATGGTGAAGCTTTTTCAACACAGTGCATCAGCTGCCGCACTGCCTTGAGGGGAACTCTAGGGTTATGTACGACCGTCTGAAAAGTCCCAAAAATATCCTAAAAATACCAATGCATAAAAAGTTTGCACCCTAACAATTTCGGTTTAAAACTTACCCGAAAAAATATCAGTTGAAAATTGAAATTTTTCTCTGGATGGCTAGTTGTCGAACGTGACATGCAATGAACAAAGGCCGTACGTAATAGAACGTTTGCCAAAGCATTTTTGTCTTAACTTCTTGTTCAGCACTCACGATTGCTAAAACAAAGGAATGCTAGCGTCCGATAGCTTCGCGTTTTCAACCCTTAAAAAAATAGGCTCCTCGTTTAACACAGGTTTCCTTAAACAGCCCCTAAAAAGTACCGGACTGGCTAATTTAACCCCTATGAAATACGACGGTCATACCTACCGCCAAAATACAGGGAGTACCCCTCGCCCCGGGGAGAGAAACAAGTCAGTGTAGGGTTCTGCAAGCAACTCTAAACTTCTAGCTTTGTGCCTCCTAACAAAACAGACTACTTTATTTCCAACGTGTGTAAAAGCAAAGTGAACAAACCTGGAAACTCTCGTTGTCCCTGTGCACTGAAATCTGCGTTAAACTCTTTCAGTTTTCGTAGAATGATGTTTTTTGCAATGCCTCTAAAACTGTTTGAAAGCTCAGCAAGCTTTTTAATCCCTGGGGTCTTGAAATAAAGGTACAACGGTGGAGAAAACATTAGCTTAGGTAGGATACCCGTCACATACTCATTAACAGCTTCGACGAACCATCTAGCGTCTTCTCGCGGCGGATTTTCAAACAAACCAATTCGAATGTCAAAGACAAACGTACCAACCGCTGAAATACAAAATTGAGCTATTGATTGAAATTACAACAGCTACTAAAGACTCTAATTAGATAGATACGTAAAACTTGGGGAACTTCAGTGATTTTGTCACTTGCTCCCTCTCCTAGTATAGCTTGGCAAAAATTGTGTTGACTTCTTGTCACGATTTCACAGAAATAACAAAATGAACACAATTTCCATTATCAAACATGTCATTTAGGCTATTTTCAAGTACTTTTTTCTTAAAGTTCTCTTTGAAATTTTTATTGTATAATATCGAGGAAGGTAAAAACTTTCCGAGTTAACGTTTTAATAGATTTTAAAAAATGATGCGAGGTAAAAA
The DNA here is from genome assembly GCA_026413305.1 of Hydrozoanthus tunicans. Classification (NCBI taxonomy): domain Eukaryota; kingdom Metazoa; phylum Cnidaria; class Anthozoa; order Zoantharia; family Hydrozoanthidae; genus Hydrozoanthus; species Hydrozoanthus tunicans. The sequence continues at coordinate 2,078 of JAOBAT010110879.1, forward strand.
GGGCTGGATAAATCGGCCATTGACAGGACAGAGTACCACCTTTTAGATAAAAAAAAAAGAAAAAAATAGTTAAAAAGAAAAGAAAAAAAATGAAAAGACCTATTTTGTACAGTACTCAATGAGTCCATTCAAATACAAATTTAAATCAGTCAATTGACTTTAGCGGTGAGTAAGTTGGCAAAACAATGTACTTAGTTATGTTGACCTGACAGTTTTAAATACATCATTATAATAACTAGCCCGAGAAAGAAAACATTGTTCAGCAAATCCAAGTTTTGGACCAAGAAAGGAGTGTTGAACTTATACAACATTATTTCGACTTTATTTCAAGTCATAGTCTTGTTGAAAGTTTTCTTTTCTCGGACAAGTTATTATAATGATGTAGTTAGTTATGGTGTGAGTATTGATGTAGGCGTCGATGTGAACGTATGCCAGTGAATACAAATGGATGTAGTGACGCAAAGACAAGGGAAACACCCATATATGGGGGAGTGGAATTGAAGAACCAACAAGGAATCTGTTCAGAAACCAGCTGAAACTTACTTTGTGGCCAAGATTAGACTTGACGAACATCATAACAGAAGCTGAGAAAGGATGCGCCTAAAGAAGATGGGGTGAAATGAGCAAGGATCAGACCGGAGAGGATGAAGTGGAAGGGGACACAATAGAGGAAGAAATGGCCAGCACAAGGGTGTATGACAGCAACGAACACACAATGGACCAGCGAAAGATGAGAGTAACACAACTACCGACCAACAAATGCGTAATAGTCCTTGAACAACAAGGACCAGAACTAGAAGACCATTTACAGCACCTCATGCAAATCTAGAAAAGTGCAAGCAAGCAGGTCATACATGGCTAAGAATGTGATGAGAGAGAAAACATAGACAGAACGTGCTGAACAGCGAGGAAAGAAAAGGGATGAGACAAGCTATAAACCTAACAAGAGAGAGAACGGCAGTCATTTTCCCAACAGACAAATCTGGAAGGTTCTCGGTTGACTCGTACGAGAATTACGTGGAATGCATGCAAGAACATGTTGAAAACGATGAGGGCGTCACAGAGAAAGAAAAAGAAAGGATAGTAAAACAACTGAATGGACACAGCAGCATGTCAGCAAGATCCCTAGGACTGTGTAGGAACCACTGTCCCCCTGATGATGAGAAACTGACATCAGCACTGAAGCAAGATGTGCACATGCTTCCACCTACTACTAGCGGTCTGAGGAAAGACCACAAGAAAGTCAAGGAAGGACAAGAAGAAAAAGGCCCCCCACTAAGACCAGTACAACACTGAACAACGTGCTATCACGGATGCTAGTCCCAATGATCAGAGCAGTAGCGGAAGAAGCAGATAACAGAGCTACACTCTCGACAGAAGAGATGATTGCCGACCTTATTAAAATCAATGAAAGAGAGAGAGAGGAGGGGAAGCGAGAAGGAAGATCGGAATAGGCTCGAAGGATTGCAATTTTAAGGCGCTTTACCCATCAATGTCGAGAGAATGGGCGAGAAGAATCATATTGGAGATGATGAAAGAAAGCAAAGTAAAAGTGGAAATCGAGAACTAGACTGAGCTAGCCCTCTACATAGTACTCACCTACGTGCACAAGCAAGAGGAGATTGACGGAGCAGGGTAGGGAGAGGTGATCCACACACACGAGGCAGAACCGAGAGCAGGCATTACCACTGCGAGAGCGTTTTCCCTACCATCTTAAAGACTGCAAACCATCTGCTTGGTGGAAGGAAATCAAACGGCAAATCAAGTGGCATGTCATCGGCTGTGAACGACCGGGGCAAGCTTAAACGAGCCTTACAACTCGTGGACGGGTACTTCAGCGCTCCTGACCTCGTCAAGCTTATCAGCGATGCTTTCCAGTCTCGGAAACACCACTTTCCCGATATTCTGTCCAGCAACACCGTAAGGTGCCCTTGCCTTATCGTTGAGAAAGATCGCATCAGAGATTGCAGAACAGGGCAAAGGCCAGGTGAAACCCAGGGTAGTGGAACAAGGCAGAGTACCAATGAGGACTATCGTATGCAAGAAATCCCCAGCAGAGACAGATGAGTGTCGGAAGACGGACTGTCCAGTGTGCATAAGTGGAAAGTCCAAGATGAAGAACTACTTGAAAGTGACTCCAGGAGGAGCAGGATACGTTATCAGATGCACGACATATAAGGAACAACAGACCAATGCAGTACAGGAAGGACTTTGTCGGCCGCCTAACAGAATACATGATGGGTAATCAGAAGAACTAAGAAGGAAACCCTCTGCACAAACATGATCAGGCGGAGCACGATGGAGATAAAGCAAAATATAGTTACGAGCCAATGGGGTTTTTCAAGACCGGTTGTAAGCGTAGCAGTGCGGATAAATCAAAGCATAGCGGAGGGAGCACGATGAACACTAATGAACTCGCGTGCCGAGTTCCGACAAGGTTCCGTACCAAGGATAAAGATCGTAAGGGGAATGGTAAAGTAGGAACGTCCAGACAACGTAGGGCTCAAAGGACAAATATAAGTCCCACATGTGAGAGCCGAACATACTGACAGACATTTACGAACGTCTACTGAACTGAATTAATTCACCTGAAGAGGACTGCCGAGAGTTTGTACAGAAGAACCACAAAAGAAGAAATACAGAAGACAACAGAAAGACAGATTGTGGTACAGAGGAAAATAAAAATAGTATATATATTGTAATGTAGAGTGGATGCTGTTGTAGATGTTTAAATTAATTCAAAAATGACGTTACAGGTTGCAATTGGTGCAGATGTGAGTGTAAGTATAGGTGCCAGTGTAGTTGTAGTGTAGTTGTTGATGTAGATTCTCACGAGGAACTTGGAAATTAAAGGGCGCTGATGTTGATATGATATTGATATATGTATTGGAACTCTGTGTGAGAACTTTGTTTCTAATTACAAGTTCTTAGAAAACCCTTACATTCCGTTGCCCAGTCAAAGAGATGGGGTATCATGTTATTGACCACAATCGCGGGTTCGTTTTGGTTTCTCAGACTCCTAAAACGCTTGATCAAGTCTTCCGTCACACTGTTAAAATTGTCCATGTTTTCATGAACAAGTTTCGGGCGCGAAATTTTTTGAGCCACGACATTACGTAATCGTTCGCCCTCAACATCTTTTCTGTAACAAAATGAAAAAAAGGAAGATTGCTATAAATGCCCAAGTTATTTTAAATAACAATGTAAAATACATGTTGCATTTCAAACGGTTTATTTTCAGTTGGCTACCTTATTTTGGAGTGTCGAGATTTACGAATCTATTCCATTGATATATTTCCTTCATATCTTGATGACGTTAGAACAATACCAGCCATTGATAGATTATTCGTCTCTCGTCCAAAATAATACTAATTGACAGCAACAACAAGTTTCAAAAGTTTTAAGGTAACTATTTAAATAAACGGCTAATGACTTTCAAGGCGACCGTAGTCATGTCGTGTTCGATTCCCGGTGCCGGACCTTTACTCAGGGACTGAAACTAGCCGATGTGAAAGTGCCGCTTTTGCTCTTACATCTACAAGCGGTTGGACCCTCGCGTCTTCTCGGATAAGGACGCCAAACCGTAGGCCCAGTCTCTCGATCTCCTATCAGGATATTTAAAAAACCTGGCAAAACTTTTGTCGAAGAAGAGTAGGCGATCCCGGTGTCGTGGATTGTATACTACTAGCTGGTTGAGGGTAACTCTTAATAAATATAAATGTGAGCCGTGCATAGCGGACTATCTAAGAATCGTAACACCAAAGGTCACTATATTACTTTGTTAAAGTGTATATATCATGTTATGGAACTTAATTTGTTAGAAAGTATTTTGAAAAAGAAGAAAAATGTTATTTCATTGAGGTTAAGGTTTTTCAAATATGCAAATTACAAAAAATGTGACCTAACAGAGGATTACTCATTAGTGGAAAGATCGTAAAAGAACAATTATTTCTTGAATTGCAGGACCAAAGAGCCTGAAACTTTGCACTATTGTTTAACAATGTCAAAAAAAACACACGTTAGAAAAATAGCTTTTGTGTTGCAAATATTTTCGTATGGGTTCCCCCTATTACGTCACAGCTTTGGTACTTTGCGTATTTGAAAACTTTGATATCTCAGCAACCAAGAGAGTTACTTCAATGAAATGAGCGACATTTTTCTTCTTTTCCAAAACTCTTTCTAATAAATCAAGTTCCAAAAACACTTTAAGAGATGGTGAAAAGCTCTGTATGGACGCACAATGATAATCTTACCACTTCTCCATCAACCTCGTGGTTACAAAAATTAAAGTAGAGAGACACGCAGAAAAAATGATTTACTGCTTTTAGAAAGTAGCCAACAAATATAACGAATCAAAGAGACGCGTATTTTGTTCCAAATTCTAAACGTTTTAACACGCCCTCGACCACCAATCAACAAGCGAGGGTCATCTTTGTTATTATGTAAAAAGTATTGCGTTACAAGTATCGTTCTCAAAAATGTGATATTGCACGCAGTTGTTTAACTTCACTCGGACAAGTCATTTAAATATTCGCGTAACAACGCGACACTTTTCGACACACTTGATCGGTATTCAAAATGTTGTTGTTTGTCTATATTTGTTCTTAGTGTTCTATTACTTTACGTTTATCAATCGAGAATCCTGAAAACTGTAGTCTACCATGCAAGCCATGTAAGATTTTAAAAGCAATCACGGGGATCGCAAGAGAATGCTATATCATTAAATGACGTCGAAATCTTTATCTGCCACACTTAAAAGTAACCTCTGAAAACTACTAACACAACCGACATTAAAGAACTAGCGTTTGCAGAACATTTAATATACGAAGAAGAGAGGTCAACAATTGATAGAAGGATAGTTCTTTTTAGAATAAAACGTTTTTTTCGAGTCTAGCAATGTGTAACGACAGTTGTCTGAACTTGAACGAAAACTAAATGTGCCTGATTCATGGCTCACGGCACGAACGCTATTTCAATATCAAAATATATTGTTTTGTCGCTTACTTCATTATCTGTCTCGAAATGAGCCAATGGATGATACGAGCAAAGAACGAGCTCACTCGGTTTACTCTTATACTGTGTACTTACGCATTAAAAAGAGTGACAGGGTGATCCAATTCACGGTCTACAATCAGTGTTGGCAACAGCAATGGTCGGTTCGGGTGTCTTCCATCGGCTCGAAATAAAACTTCCCCAGCAGCTGCATTGCTTAGGTGAACAGTCGTTCTACCAAGTATCGAGTCTTTGTAAATCGGTCCGTACCTCTGGAAATATTTTTCGCCAGTTCTGTGCGAATTCTGTGGTCCTCCTTCTTTAATGAACTGAAATAAAGACCCGACAAAAGGTAATCCTCGAGGACCAGGTATCTCGTTGAATGGTCGAGCAATGGTGGAACTCTCTCGTGTTTTAACTTGGGAGGCTGTTAGTGAAGTCAATGCGCGAAAGGAAAAGCAGTTATTGTAAACATTAACGACTCTTTTAGCTCGTCTGACCAAAAGAGCGGCCATTTTGATCGTGTTCGGCTCAGAGTTTAGCTTACTTTGCACTTGACTGATTATAGATTGCATTGAACTGCGTAAACATGCCAAATACACTTCAAAATGCTTAACTTGCTTCAAAAAAGATTAAATGCCAGGCACGCCACAGACTTAGTTAACCTATGTATATATGTATTTGATTGTTTGATTATCACCAAAGAGAGAGAGAGAGAGCACTTTGTATACATGCAGACAACAAAGAAAAACAATTTATTAAAAAAAGAGATCTTTTTAACCAACTGTCAAGACAAGGGCAACATACCGGAAGTCCTCGATTAAGCGCCGCGGTGCTATTATTTTCACCGAGATTTTGGTACGGCGCTTATTCGAAATACGGAACTTATTCGGGGTTCAGCGATTATTCGAAGTGCGGCGCTTTTTCGGTATCAACAACAACAAAAAAATTTTTTTTGCACCGTTTTGTACAAAAAAAAGTAGCAAATTGACTTAGACGAATATGTAGTGACTGGGCACCCGAAATATAACTATGGGGGCTAATCTAGTCGGGTGTCCACTTTACCAAGTATTATTATGTAAAACAAATCAGAGATAAGTGGAGGGAAAACAATAATACTGACAATCTAAATAAACTAGTACACTTACAAACACACAACGCATAACTATAATAAAGTGAGAAAAAGGGATTAGGCTGAAATATATTTTCTGAGAAGTTGAGCTTTGAGTTCACGTTTGAAACAACGAAAACTCAAAGATTTTAGAGACTCTTCAATTTCATTCCAAACTTTTGGACCAAAGAATCTAATATTAAACCTTCCATAATTGGTTCTAATTATCGGAAAAGCAAAAATAGATTTAGATGCTAAACGGGTATTATATTTGTGCCTTGTGTTAATTGGAGTGAAAAAATTGTTAAAAGCATTCGGGAGGTTGGATTTGGAGAAATGGTACATGAAACATGCCGTATGGAGAAAGATTACATCTTGTAGTTTTATGAGTTTGAGTTGTGCAAAAAGCGGATTAGTATGAGCATTAAATTTAGCAAAATTAATTACACGAATTATTCTTTTTTGAAGAATTTCTAATGGTTTTATATTAGTGATGTAGTTGCTACCCCAAACCATACAGCTGTAAGTGAGAAGTGGATAAACAATAGCATAGTACAGTTGAATTAGTGTTTGAATATTGACGAAGTGCCGGAGTTTACAGATTATTCCAATACTTTTTGATAATTTCTTAGACAAGTTCAGAATATGTTCCTTCCAATTTAAGTGTGAATCGATAAGAACTCCTAAGTACTTTATACACTTTTTTTTATTTATCTGTTTATCATTTAGTTTAAGAGAGAAGGGATCTGTTATGTGTTTTTGCACTGTGTGAAATAGGACGTAATTAGTTTTATCTGTATTAAGTGACAATCTATTAGCACATAACCATTCATGAATATTGGATAGTTCATTATTTACTATTGTTTCAAGCGTTTGCAAGTTTTTGTGAGAAAAGAATAAATTCGAATCGTCAGCAAACAGATGAAGATCCAGAACTGACGATGCTTTATTAAAATCGTTAATGTAGAGTAAAAAAAGAAGGTATGCGGCGCTTATTCGGTATGCGGCCCTTATTCGAAGTACGGTGCTTATTCGGTATGCGGCGCTTATTCGGTGTGCGGCGCTTCAGTCGGGTTTCAACGCTTATTCGGTGTGCGGCGCTTATTTGGTATGCGGCGCTTATTCGGGGTTCAACGCTTGTTCGGTGCGCGGCCACTTATGTAAAACAAAGTCATCACAAAGTGTAACGTTAACGTGAAAGTTTTTTAGAATGAAGAAAATTGCTGCTCAAAATTGAGTGATCAGAAAAAATTCTGAATCACTGACGGGAATCGAACCCGCAACCCTCTGATTACCGGTCAGATGCTCTACCCACTGAGCTACAGACTCACAGGGGAGACGAGTCACAGGATAAGTTCTTGTCTATTCCACGCTGGACACACTCTTGCATCTGCTAGCTCGATATGCCCAATAGTCAATGCTATATTTAACACTTATTCTATTTCAATCGAGGTGGATAGTGGCAGAATATCTAATGAGCACCGAAGGCGCGAGGTCCATATACATTAAACCACTATCCAACGAAATTGAAGTAGAATAAGTGTTTTAGTATATACCGGCGAGGCAACAAACTTCCTTTCAAGAAAACAAAGATTTTTAAGAAAAAAAAAAACTTTTACCACTTGAATCACTCAAACTTGATAAGCTATTATGTACATCACCAAGTTGCAAATTTTCTACGTGAAAGTCTTTTCTGAAACCAATAATGTTATACTGAGAAGCTAGGATTCCTCTAAGTCATTCATTCACTTACGCACTCACTCAATCATACCTTCCATTTCATCTTTCACTTATTCATGTACTTAATCTTCGTTGTTTCGAGGATGAACGAGTTGTCTTGCCTATTTACGTTGTCCGCAACCTGTGAAGCGATAGGAGTGTTAAAATATACCCCCCAGGAGGGGGTAACTCCCTTATAGCCGGCATAAATCATCTCTTTTGTTTTCTAAACTCATATATAAAATGCGGAGCAGGCATGAATTATCCCTTTTGTTATGAAAATGATTCAACAGTGTTTTTCCTAAAATGGCGCAAAATTGCAAAACAGTAACTTTTTCTTTGCACGGTTTTACATTTACCTACAATTAGCCTGATTTACACAAGTTGCTCGGCAACTTTTTTGAAACTTTTGCCTTTGCGAGCAACGTTTTGGCATTTTCTTCCAATTTGAGAAACTTTATACTTTTCTGAAAGAAAAATAAGCCATTTGTAATGATTCTTGTAAAAATATGTTTTCAAATTTGCCCTCTCTTTTCAACCGACTTTAACTTGCCCTTTCTGTGAAGATCACTCTATATCGTTTCTATGGTTTCCAGTCCCTACTCTTGGGAGTTCTTGTGTTCCAACGTCTTTGTAGTATCGTTCAGGTGATCTTCAAAAATTTTCTAAAATATCTCATCAAACGTATGAAGACAACAAGTATGTGTACTGTGTTTGTATTCCTACCATCTGCTGTAAAACCAAGCGCTAGCATAAGCATAGACATTCAAGTTAAGCGGCTTAGTAACAGGTCTCATGCATGTTTACGTCAAACACTCCCAAGCCTCGCTTTCGAATCACGAAAGTGTGATTTTTTGTGATATTTTCATAAATCAAATCCAAAAGCGTCCACAAATGAAAATAATTCCCTCGTGAACACGGTTTACACGTGCAAAATTCTTACACCTATTTCTTGAATACGACGCTTGGGGTGAAATTGACTAGTTTGACGTCAACTAACATAAGGACTATAATCAGAGTTTGAAAATTATTTGTGTATTTTTACGATGTAACAAACCATAGAACTATTAAAATATTAAATTTTTGGACTTGAGGAACGAGCAGATTTTCTATAAAAAGAGCAACTTTCAGCAGAAACCCGAGCAACTTGCGTAAATTCCTACCTACAACGTAAGTTTATCATTTGAGATAAAACACTGGACTGGCGAGGAAAATTTCGTGTTGTATATTGCATTGAACTAGCAATACTGCTTTGTATTAGTCTCGACTCAAAGTACACACTCGTGATGCCGGGAGGGGGGGGGTTGACTCCCTTAAAAAGTGCGCAGAGGTGCTCGACTGGTGGGTTTGAGACTCGAGAAGGTACTCATAAACTAACAGAGGGGCTGATTTCATACCCTAAAAGGTACGGCCACATTGAGTGAAGGATAATTTCAAGTTTTTCAAGCTTTATAATGTTATCAAATCATGAGCGTTTATAACTTCAAAAACGCAAAATCTGACCGAAGATCCCGATAGGTACTCGAGGGTCTCATTAAAAGGTCCGTCGAGCCAACCCTTCCCCTTCTTCACTGGATACTGGTAACTCTAACCCAGAAACAAAACTTCAAGCAGTAATTTCTTTTATTAAATGGTAACTCTGATTTTCGGTCAATAACCAAATTTCCAGCATTCTGATTGGCTGAACTTAGGTCAATAAGCTACCGTACAGACTTTTTTGAGTTACGGACTTCAAAAGTCAAACCAATGTCCGGTGAATTTTATTATCCGCTCGAAACTACAAGTATTGAAGATTGACCCGAGAAAAGTTCTACAAGAGACGTCAACTGAAAATAATATCCAGAAAGGTAAAGCAGTGAATGAAAACTTTTAGCGATGGAGAAAGTCGTCAAGTTTGTCGACGGTGCGAAAATTGAAGTTCAATGAACTTTGTGGAGAATATTTTTACAAGAAATAATGGGCCATTTAATAAAAATCTTGATAACCTCGTTTTGCTCGGTCTGTCCGGGAGAATATTTTGCCCTCGGTCTTTCGTACAAACCTCGCTTCGCTCGGTCTGTACAGTGAAAGACCTCGGGAAAAATATTCTCCCAGACAGACCTCGCTCTCGGTTATTAAGATGTTTTTACTACATTTCAAGTCAAACTTCTAGGGAGAAAAATCAATTCCTGCGCGTTGATTGGTCAAAAATCTGACCGGGAAGTTATTGGACCAACAGCGCGCAGCAATAATTGTTTGTCTCTATTACTGATTTACAACTGAAGCCATATAATAAATATCTTAATACCTCGTTTGCTCGGTCTGTCCGAGAAAATATTTGTCCTCGATCTCTCGCTGTGAAAGACTTCGGACAAATATTCTCCAGGACAGATCTCGCATTCGATTATTATTTAATTCTCTCAGAAAAAGTTTACGGTACTTATAAAATACTGTTTTGATTTTCCTCGGAAAAAACTCCTCGGTTCCGAAACTACCGCTCCAATTGGTCTTTGTAACGCTGTAAACAAAAACATAGACCGTTAAAATTCAACCACGGGTTTAATAGTGCTAATCGACCTATGAACATCTGGGCCCTGATCCTGATAAAAAGAATGCAACAAATTGGTTAAAATCTACCTCGGCTTCTTTTTATTTTTAACGACGAAAAGTTTTACAATGACATCTATCCTTATGAGAGAACTGATTTTACCGCTATAAATTGAAAAGACAGCTGCATCCTCTACTCTAATCATCTAGGCACTATATCTTAACCACATTTAAGTTTTAACTTACAGTTCTTTCTAAATAAGCAAATCTTAAATACATTTCTTTTCTTGCTGTTTCAAAACTAGTGTTAAAAAGTTGTTTGGTACACTAAAAGAGTTGTTAGCTGTATTGTACCTCAGCGAAACACTTACACACGTAGAAAAATTAGCTTAGAAAGTTCAGTGATATTTTGTGAGTTTAAAATACTTCTACGATTCCAAAAACACGAGTACTCAGCTCTCAACTCTTGGAAACAACAAAAGTTTTTGGCTTCAAAAATATGTGTTCAACTTACAGTTGAAAAATACTGCATCATTTATTAACATCTAAAAACGGATTTTAGTAAGATAAGTCTGTCTCTTTTCTATATTTTGGTGAAATTGTATGTTTAAACAACGAAATGCCTGCAATAACTAACAATTTCCTTTGAGAAAAAACATGAACAACTTTCATATCGCCATGACTACTAAATTAAGTAACCATGACTACTATAGGATGCATAAAAAACGCCAATAAGGTTAAAATATCAAAATGGTACTTCAAAGTTAAAAGGTAATTTAAAAACAAACGTTTTCGACTATTAAGGTCATCTTCAAGTAAATGAACTGCGGCAAAGAGAACATGTAGCTTACATGCAATTAGCAGTTCTTAAGTTATTCTCGAGGGGAATAGAGACAATAAGAATGCTTGGACTTTATTCAAGTTAGGGCGAGTTTTGGCGATGATTAAGGGTTCTAAAATGCAGCGGATAGTCCAGGAATAGGCAAAAGTCACAACTTCCCAGGAGAAAGAATGGTTTGGATGACAGGCGAGATGACGGGCAGGTTCAGAAAGCCTACAAATATCTTGGTGTTCGTTTACTCGCTCCTCAAAGTTATGCGAGGTTTATCCGATGTAATTAGCTCCGTGCCGTTTGTTTTGAAGTACCTTTTAACTTTGAAGTACCATTTTGATGTTATGACTACTATAATCTTTATGTATGACTATGGCTAGTTGAGGTAGTTTCTTGTTTATCATTGCACTGCAAATGAGTTTCCTTCGTAGGTCTACAAGTTAAATGTAGTTAAACGATCTGGAATTGATCGAACCACTGTATCGCTTTGTTTCTTTGTATTCTAATGTTTAAGAGTCACACAACAGTCACGCGCTCCAAGACTGCATCACGTGCCCAAACAAGCTCAGTTTCGCATGGCCGCTGTTCTCCTGGTGCGGACTGCAGGCGGTTGATGTAAGACTTTAGGTAGAAGGGGAATCCCAGAGTGGCTACTGATGTCATCAGTAGTATCACATTTGCCTGAAAAGTAAAAGGCAGCTCTAAGTTTAATAAATTGCCAACTAACATGCAACATCTTCTTCGACTTGTTGAAGAATAGACATTACAAGAGAGGGAATCATTCAAGGAAATGGTGAAAAAAACTACTCACATCTGTTGGTGTTTTTAGAAATTTTCGTAAGAAATACTTCAAAGACAAAACTAAAAACCTTTTAGCCAATTTTTTTGGTAGGTTTGATTTCTTGGGATCTATTTACAACATTATCACAGTATTTTCAAAATTTAAATTTTAGTTGACTTTCTTTGTCATAAAGTTATAAGAAAAACAAATTAAACAAAATTATCTCAATTTCAGTTCAAATAAACACATTTTTGCGTTATTAAGACTTTTTAGGAGAGTAGATGGAAGCAGAGCAGGGTTGCAATGTGATGTTTTTCTCAACCACTTTACCTCCCCCCTGGTTTTTCAACCTTGATTTTAAGTAACGATCCGAGTAAGAACTAGGCAGGCCAGTGGCAGTGGAATGCAGAAAGATGCTAATAATTGCAATATTGTTAAACCGTTGATCTGATTGGTTAAACTTCAAAATTGGACCATATCTACACAAATAAACTAATGTATTTCTTT
>JAOBAT010110901.1:0-14540 GCA_026413305.1 Hydrozoanthus tunicans
TAGTAGTAGTAGTAGTAGTAGTAGTAGTAGTAGTAGTAGTAGTAGTAGTAGTAGTAGTAGTAGTAGTAATAGTAATATTAGTAGAAGTACTAGTAGTTGTATAAGCGGGTTTACTTACAATTATATTTAGACCCAGGCTGCCGTTCGTCTTCTGAAGTTGAACTGGATGAACGTTAACCTAGTAAGGATAGCCTTGAGGTTAGTATATCTCAATCCGGCTGCGATTTCGAAGTTTCAAGTTTTACCAAAGAAATTGTACATTGAGAAACTAAATGCATGAAGACTGAAAAAAGAGCCGGAACAAAGTATTATATTAACCTAGTTTTAGAAAAATAACCAAGGTCGAAATAAATCACCTGAAACTAAATTTGGCCTGTAACATATAAACTAATGCAATAAGACTAAATATTCTGGCCTCAATATGATCATTGTCCTGCCACTTACTTGAGCGTTTGGATCCCGCTCCTGGACCTGCACCGCTGACCCATTGAGGTGTATTGCGGGCCCAATGCCCGGTGGCTGTATCACTGAGGAAGGCATGGGGCTAATCTCTCTGTCAGTTTTGGCCAAGCTTCCGTTACTTGTGAGAGAACCTCCTCTTTCAGGTTTAACAACACCGTTCATTTGTGCTTCTGAAAAAAAGAAGAAAAATCTTAAAAATAATAAATAGGTGTTTCTGTAACCATTAAAAACTGCGCTGGTCCGTTTAATCAAAGGGAATTAGAACCTAAATCGACTTTTGTCAACCAAATTCTTTAAAAGTGTGAAAACCATATTTTTAAAACAATTTTTTTCCTCGTGTCACGCTGATTCTCCGAGAAATTAGAGTTTAAAACACGTTAGTTGCCGCATTGTCCCGCAACTCAGAAATAGGAGGGAGTCAGATGTAGGAAAGATTTGACTCAAACCGAAAAAATTCATCGTTGAAGTGAGACATCGCACATAACTTAAACTTCAACTTGCACTCTTGACAGTGTAAGCGAGCAACAGTTCGCTCCCCATAACCTACGTCACACGTTATCTTCGTTTACCGCTGACAAATTGACCAGCGTCCACGCTCAACGACCTTAAATTTCTTGGATAATCAGTGCGACACGACAAAAAAAACTTTTAAGTACGGTCTCCGCACCTTGAAGGATTTTTCAGTTGAAAAAAGGTTGGTTTAAGGGTTCAGTTCCCCTTTAAGCCATTATTTGGCTTAAAGGGGAACTGAAAAGATTAAAGATTACAACAAGGAAAGATAAGACTTTTGTTACTCAAGTGTAGATGAAGTTAGGGTTGTCCGCAATCTTAATCATTAACATGTCTGGGCCGGCTTAGAAAGTTGGCGATAAAGTTGCGTTCGGAGTGGGGACTGCAAAGGTGAACTGTATATTGTTGAGGTTATGGATGTGTCATTGCGCAACTCATGGTAAGAATAGAAGATAGGCAAAACCAATGGGAAAAATAGCTATATCATGACATTGCATGTGGGAAACTCTTGTGGAGGGCAAAGGTTGGGATCTTTTAACTCCGGTCTCATATAGATCATCATCAACAACAACAACAATAACAACCACAACATTAACAACAACGACGACAACAATATCGACAACAACAACAACAAGCAACCTCCGTTATCTTTAGGGTATTCCCTCAAACTCGACAGCTTCATGCCCATCATCATCTGGAACTTGTAGAACGATGTACACATCTTCAAAAGGTAACGCGATCTAAGAAGAAAGAGAATACAATCACAGGCAGTCTCCTACAGTATTGTGACGTCGCAAAAGCGGTCCCTTTCAAATCACACGTGGTTTAATACTTGTCAACTGCTAATCAACGTTTATTGTTCTTATAAAACGTGGGCCTTTGTTTGTAAAGCAATAAGGTTAAAATGCATCTTGTTCTTCGCTAATAATGGGTTTTGTAACTAGCTTTCGCTAGAATTGTGAAGTGCGTTCCCTGCTCTGACCATGGCTGTTAGCGGACGTTTGGCATTGTAGTTTGAGTTATGGGAATAAAGTTGACATTTCAACTTAAAAATTAGATAGAAACTTTACTTCCACAGGGTGGCCCATTCAGTCCGGAGACAGATAACTAGAGTGGCCCTGTATCTGTAAAAATAGTATTACAAAAATATAATTTAAATACAATTTCAGTCATATAACTTTAAAAGAGAATCAGTACTAGTTGATAACATTATATTTACGCTTTGTCTGTTATATAGATAATAAAAATTTAAAAAATTAGTATATTTAATTGTAAATTTCTAAAATGATTTGTGAAAAGACTTTTGAACGAAAAAAAAGATTCGGAGGTTTGATGGGTGAAGGGAGCGATTTGAGCTTTGGTTTAGGTATGTGGAGGTCAGACTTTCTTCGTGCATTGTGTCTGTACGTCGAAACTAGAACTTCTGATCAAATAATTACTTAGGTACTGCGGAACTAGATCATACAAGCATTTAGAACTGAGCAAGCACGCATTTGTGGGTTTTATGATTTTCTCTCAGTCTATTCAGAAGAAGAATGGCTTGAGGCTCAACTAGTTTCATGTATTTGAGTCAAAAGTTATAGATAAGTATTAATCTTGTTCACGTAAAACAAAACGGTTGTTTCAAAAGGAAATCACATGCAACACGTGCTAAAGGTATCTAATGGGCATAACATATATGCTGAGGAGATGAAACGGTAATAAATTTAAGTCATTGGCCAAATTGACGATGCTAAATGACAAGCGAATTCTGAAACTTTCTGGCTGATTAATAACCTAAAAAGCGTTTAAAAAACAATTAAAAAAGACTCTCTTTGCTTAAAACTCTCAACTACAGACATTTAAGGTAAAGAAAAAGATTTTTTAGTTTACAAAACATGTTTCGTTAATTTTTGTCTCTGAACATGTTCAGTTGTAACTGGACACTTAACAGTCCGTTTAAAATTTCTTAAATCTAGCTTACTAAATTGGCAAACATTAAATCCCTTTTGACATCATTTTTAAACGTAAAGTTAGCAAGGTTTCTGAACTTATATTAAACTGGTTTTTGTGAAAGTTCTATAATTTCAAGAGATTCTACATTTTCCCTAAACCTAAAATGTGGTTTATAGAGGTCTTGTCTTGTCTAGCCTTCAAGAGCCAAAGTAGATATATTCAAACTGACTGACGTCGTAATTTCTATAAGAAAAATTAGAAACTGCAACCGAAGAAAACTTTTAAAAAATCAATAATTGAAAAATTAGGTTTGAACTGTAACTCGAAAAGAATTTGTTGTGTATCGGTTAAATCGGAGAACATTACTTTCGAAATATACTTGAATCGTGTGGTTGACCAAATTGTGAATGTTTTGACTCTGTTTCCAACAGTTAAACTATCACGCAAGCTTGATATACTTCAAATGGAAAACTATTCGAAACAAAAAATAGAGAATGCTTCCAGTTGCTAGATAAATTATAACGTTTAACTGTTATAAAGAACACTTTTGGCCAAATCCTGCTAAGGCATGATGAAGATTCTTTACGGAAACTTTTTCCTCATTTTTTAACAGTATTTGGAATAGTTGTTTGCAATATAGTATAGTAACTTAAATTCCTTTATTACTTTCTTTTTTAAATAAAAATCTTGTTTTTCGGACCGAGGTTGGATATTCTAATAATTTTTAGCCGACATTAGGATGAAAATTCTCTTACAAACATTCTTAGTTTCTTAGTTGCTATTGCTATGTAATAAGAAGTTTCGTTCTTGCAATTTGTAGAATACTGAATCAGTATTACATGTTTCGTTTGAACTGTCATATTGGTCATGAATTCTATGGACATGCAATACAGTACGTTTACATGGCTGATTCTGTTTTCTTATAAATTTGTTTTTGTTGGTTTTTCCAATTGGGACTAGAGTGCATAACTGCAGCTCATGTAATCAGTAATGTGATTTTTTTTCAAACATGCAAAATTATATTCTTAAAATCTGAGCTACAGCATTATTCTTAAAATACTCTTTAAAATTGTTCAATTTCAGCTTCAATATTCTTATAAAGTATATTCGTATGAAAAAGAGTGTATTCGATACTTGTGTTTTGGGACATTCAAACTATGTCAATCTTTTTAAAAACCTTCCAATATGTTTACACCAGGAATCAAAAACCTCCAGGTCTGCTTGCTGTTGATAATTAGCTCTTGCATAATTCAGCACTGCTAATAAAGTTTCTATTGAGTCATTTGTCAGTGACATCAAAATACAAAAAAAAATATTACAAAACGCATTCCAGTTTTTGAATTTGATCGTTCCATGTATAATTTTAAGAATTACCGTCAGTTTTCATTAAAAACGAAGGAAGTGTAATTATGAGTCAAGACTGTGCGTGAGTTTGAGTTTTTACTTCAAGCTGTCAAACCCTGCCGCGCCATGATAAAAACTGATATTTCTGAGAGATTTCTTACTGCTTTGCAATTTCTCGTTGGACTTGCCTTTGTCAAGAAAGGCGTGGAGAATTTGTAGTAATTTTTTGCACGCAGAAATATGTATAAAAAGTGTACGTTGTATTCAAATACACAACAGAAATAAATATACTGTAAACCGTACGTACGACAATTGTTATCTACACGAAATAGAAATAAAGATGTTTTTGCTGGTAGGTATAAAAATATTTGTCTTGCTAGCTTTAAATAAAATAGTAAAAGAAACGTTTCTCTTAAATTCTGTTCAAAAGTTACCGAATTTAGAACAGTTTAAGACGGTAAGTTCACTCGAAGGCGTTAACTTCAAATGGGTCACGAACTGCATCGTGAAGTCATTCTACGGTTTTTAAACATAGGTTTCAAGAGCAATTACCTGTCAGTTTCATAAAACCATCTCAAAACTGTTCTTGTAAGTCTGGGAGTATCATAAACCATTCAAACAAAATTTTTAGTCACAACGTAAAAATATCGGCAAAGATCCTTCAAGTTAGATGTTTTGAAAATATACATATTGAGCCGAAGTTTTTTTTATCACCCTGCGAATAGAGACAATTATAAACGGTGATATACATAACAAACAAATCAGTCTCCTTTCACGCTATTCGCTAGACTTTTTAAACCAACTCCGGAGTAAGCTCTTTCTTTCAGGCAAAACGATAATTGAATAAATTTGGTTCTTGAATTGTTATTCAAAGTACTATAAACTCGGCCGGCAAAGTTTGGTGTTCCAGACATCAAATCATGAAAAAATAATGTGCAGTCTATAAAAAGATAACTCAATTACATTTATCAACATTGATTTACCATAAAACCGTTAATACTATGAGAAATTCTTAACTCAAAACAACTGAATCTTATCTGGTTTCTAAAATTCCCTGTTATTTATAATTTATTTTGCAAAGACAAATTCAATGACCCTTCGGGCAAAAGTCAGTTCGTTTTGCCCGAAGGTCCAAATACTGTTTGAAAACCGTTAGAATTGAATATTAAAAATTGGACGTCAAAGGTTTCTCGCTTTGAAAAAAAAAGTACGCATTTAATATTTGAAATTGAAATGCTTTTCCCTCAGCCAGCTCCTATATCTTACCTAGTCGCTTCTTTAAAGTGATTTTGCTATTTATAAATTTTATTATAATTCAAAACCATTAAACGACAAAATGTTTAATATCATTCAGTAACAGCTCCTTTAAAATGTGCGCTATTTCTATCACGCATCTATTATTTCCTTCCTTCCAGAACGGTTTCTATAGTTGTTTTAAAGAATTTTTAGTGTACCTGTTGTTTAGGATGGTGATTTAATTTATCTGATTATTACATTGCAGTTATTTACGAACCATAAGTCTGTTTAATATTACATCGTTCGCTGATTTTTTTTTCACGTGTATAAAAGGGTAGTACAAGCTTTTTTTTATTAGAACAACGAAGGTCAGGTTGACCAAAATTTAAGAACAATTTTTAAAAGAGCAAACCAAGGCTCCGGCTCGATATGTTTTTTTTTAAAAATTTATTGGGTTTTGATCTTTGACTGAAGAAAACAAAATTAACAACAAATGCCTCACATAATCACGTGCACTGGAAAATGGCACAGCGAATCCACGATAAGTTCCCGCACGTATTCGGTGCAATACCTTGAGCTTAATTTTTCTTCTTTAAAAGGGGCAATTTCCCGCCACGGCGATTTAAGGCGACTTAAGGACCCGGAATAGGCCTTGCCCCCCCCCCATCCCGGGTCAATTTTAAATTAGCTTCTCTAAAATGAACATTTGGCTCATTTTTAGAGAGAATTAATCAAGAAAAGGACTAACACTCACGGCGGAAATTTTATGTGTTAGCACTCGTAATTTATCGTTAACGTTACGCCCTTAGTTATCATAAAATACGCGTTTGTTTTGCTAGTAGCATTTGCTTGTTATTGTTACAAATTGTAAATTGTTTGAGAAAAATCGCTTATTGTAAACAAACGTCGCAGTTGCCGAAATCCGCCGAGTCGCTCATAAAATTAGTTGACCTTTTTGGAAAAAGAAGCTGTAGAAAAAATTGTTAATGTTTACTTACTTCTTGTAGCTGTGTGTGTAAAGAACAATCTTTGACGTGTCAGGGGGGCCGTGCGCCTCAATAAAAAATCTTCTTCTCTGAAATGAAAACAGAGCATGCGCAAGACAGTTTGCAAAATTCTGCGTCACTTAGACTACGTTTACACACTACCGGTTAATAACCGGTCCAAAATTTGCACGTTTAGATGTTCGTTTACACGGAACCAGCCGATCCGTACAAACATATGACCAGCTACCCGTACAAATTTTTGTGCTGCAAAATCGAAGTGAATTTTTACGCGGTAAAATGGCTGTCAAATAATCGTGGGCTCAATATAGCTAAGTGATCGAGGTCTCGATCAGCCAGTTTAGTGTAAACAAAAGATGTTTTCGTGTAAAAGAAGAAACGGTTTCGTGTAAACAGTAAGCATTCTGTAAGTTTTCGACCGATTGAAACTACTTAACCGGTAGCGTGTGAACGTAGCCTTAATCCGCTGTTACACGTACGCGTCGTAACTTTTAGCTGAAACTTGTGTGAAACAACAATGCGAAACCAGTTTTAGCAGGTGTTGCACCGTGTTAGAAATAAGTAGGTTTTGTGAAACTGTTTTGGAATTTCCGTTGTGAGACAGTTTCACTAGAAGTAGAACCGCCTTCTACTTTTACAACAGTCACAACGATCGACATTGCGATAGCCGGGTTGCACGTGACGTCATAGCAGCCATGTTGATGCACTTGAGCAAAAGAATTTTTACGATTTCTTTTATTTAGAACTCCAACATGGCCGCTTCGTCTTGTGTTTTTGGCGTCTCTAGGGAGTACGTGAGGACCAGGAAAAAACCCCCAAGAATTTCACCGTGCAACATCGCTTTGTAAATTTTGTCTCGCTCGGTCTTGTTACGTCACGCTGCGCTAGCCAATCAACGTTCCCGTGCAAGTTTCAACCTTTGATGTTGCACGGTGTAACACCTGGTGAAACTTGTTTGCATCGTTGATGCACACAATATTAAACGTGTAATTATAACAGCGCATTTAAGGTCGGCTTTTGTCTCTAATTCTGCATTAAGACTCTAGAGAGCTGTTATTTTGTGAAAATGAGAAAAATATAAGCGCAATAGAAGTGCAAAACTCTTTTATATTTAGGTACAAGGTAATATGGAATTCAGGAGCTAGAGGATGGCAGTATTGATGACAATGACCTTCCAAAAGCTCACTTCTATTTTGCCCAGTACTTTCTCTTTTGTCTAAGTTACGCTTTATAAACAGTGTTCTTCTTAAAGGTAAATGAAGATTATCGAATTTCTGTAGGTCGTTCTCGTAGTCGCTATACCTCCAAAACTGAGCTTTTTAAGTTGTGATTTTCAAGAGGATTGCGTGCAGGTGACCAGCACGGTGCGCATGCGCATGCCATCCAACGTGCAGCAGTTGCTATCTCTATTAATGTTCTCTGTCGTCCTCGCCAGCGTTTCGATCCTTGTTACTTTAAAGGTCCCATTTACTAAGGCACACGGGCACCTTTTCTGTTTCTAGAACATTTACGTTCAATACCGAACGAGACAAAAATACAAAAACTTACATGAAAGGCCATTCGTTTGATACTTTGCCAGGGATGGCGAAACACGGGACTTTTTACAATTCCTCTTTCCTGTGAAATGCACAAGCAAAGTTAAGATGACCATTAACATTAATGACAATATTAACAACAATGATATGTTAATGGTGAAACAATTGCAACTAGTGGTAATGTTATTATCAACGCCGGGTATTGGTAATTCTATCGCTAATGGTAATGATGTTAATGGTAATGATGATGATAACAGTAATTGTCAACGTTTATGTTAGTACTAACACTATATACAGGTAATCCTATTGCTAACGGTAACGATAACGGTGGTTAAGATAATAATGAGCAATTCAAATCACTGTATTACGTAACCTCGAGTATCGGCCCTAAATACATAGGTTGGATCGAAAACATTAGAAGTTGTTTCTGCAAGGTTAACTAAGAAGACGAACGTGTTACTCGCTGACAGCTGCGCTTTACTCACCTCGTAGACTATCAGTCCACGCACGCTAACTCCTAAACTGTAGCCCCCTCTTTTGTCCTTCTTAAACTGAAAACAAACCGTAACATGTTCTTGTTAAAGTCAAAAACAGTTCAAGTATAACAAAAGTGGAGAAAGGTTATGCGGTTCACAAAAAATGGCATTGAAAAAAAACCCAACAACAAACTGATGCGGCGTGTTTACTTAAAAGAAATTCTTCTTGGCCTCAATCTACCCTTACCTGTCTTTGCTTGTTGGTTCAGATTGTTTATAGAGCTCTTGAAGTGGAGTTTAAAAGTAAAACTAACCTTTGCTACTTTGTTGAAGATAACACCGTATTCCTGTAACTTTTGAGCTTCCTGTAGACAACAAACAGAAACAACATTAATTGAAATTTACAAAAATCTATCCAAGTAGGTTGCTAGATTTCTAGATTCGTTTTTTTAAAAGTGAACACGTTACCGTCTTGGCGCACTTTGATTAGTTCAGTAATACACGCGTATTTCTTTTGTTAGAACCAGTAAACCTGAGCCGGCCATGCTAGAGGCTCGTTGTTCTCATATGTTCGGCGACTTGACTCCTTAAATTGTTCTTAAAGTGTTCTTATTTCTATATGTTATTGGAATCGAATAAAAACTATCTAAAGGTTTTGCGATACATGTGTTGAATAACAACTTAATTGCGAGGTTTATCATTAGATTCGCTGAGACGTTTTGCCGATTTCTAGTGATTATCCCAGGATTAGTTTCGCATTCAAACCCTTTTTACCTTGATAAGTTATGAAATAGACCGAGGCTCGGAAAGTTTTGAAAACGTAATAAACAGCTATCCAGCCCGAACCTCAGCTTGTTTATTGTTCTTAATATAAATTCTCGATTTGCCCGATTTGCCCGGTGGAAAATTTTGAAAATCTTTGCAATCTCTGCAAACGTTCGAAATCATCACAAGAGGTTTGAAATTGTTTCTAAGGCATTTTTAACACTTTTTTTGAAAATCATTGGAAAACATACTGCTCCGGTTGTTTGTATCCTATCAGCTTGAAGTAATTTTGCCCTCTATGTTATAAACACTCGTAAGCGAGTCTTTACCTTTAAAAACTCGATTTCTGCCTGTGCATCACTGAGTCCCGTGTGTTGTTTGTGCATCTGGGGTAGATTGCTACGAACTCTGCTTGCTGACAGCTTAGAAATGGCCTAAGGAGAAAAGAGAGAACGTGGCGTTATGTTAAAGGGAGCAAAACCCTAAAATCGACTTTTTTCAAACAAAATCTTTAAAAGTGCGAGGATGATTAATAAAAAATTTCCCCTTCCGTCTCAGAGATTTTCCGAGATTTGCTATACGCTTTCGTTTTATAAAACTGAACATAAATCAGGATATGACATCACGCAATGCAAGACTTTTTTCTTCAGAAAGAAGGCGACTACCTTAGGAAAAAATTTTTCTGATTAGAATAAAACACCATCGCTTGTGCATGTTTCTAGTCAATAATATAGAAACAAAAACACACGTTTTGTTTGTTCCATTAACAGACCCAGTTAAATACTGTTAACTTACTTAATACTTTCTCACAATTATACTCTGTTTTCTATTTCCTTAGTTCGAACAGTAATGGCATTATATATCTAAACAGACATAAATGTTACCCGTTGTGGCAGGTAGTGTTCTGGGACGAAGTAGTCCGAGCCATGCACGGTTTGGTTGTAGTCACCGACCTCAGCCTGAAGGGCGTAGGAAGCCAGTAGCATGGCTGTATCTTCATGGACATTGATCCCCCCTTCCAGTACATCCTTTCTCAGCTGGAGGTAGTACAAGTGACGTGTGTTCTGGTGTCTGGGAGAAAGAAGTAGGTTAGGTTAGTCAGCACATATTTTTAGACTGGTTTTTAAGTCACTTTGAAGTTTTACACTAAACTACATAGTTTTACAACAACATTTTCAATAAAAAAATCTCTTAAAACGATTAAAGTTCTCATGACTTTCCAAATAACTAACTACTGTAAAACAACCCTTGTAGTATCAAAACTCCTTTATCTCTAAAGATCATGTGTACAATGCATTAGTACTACATTGAATAATAAAAGGATCTGTGAACCTCTTTGTTTTTGCTAAGGGGAGTATAAACCTCGACCTCGGTCTTCTGAGATTGTATCGTGTCTGGCAGTTTTCACATGGAAGCAAATTGTGAAGCATACTTCCAGGATTGTTGGCTATTGACTGAAAAAGTTTCCTTGTAATAGCACTGTGGTGTTCTCCCAATGATCGGGACTTATTCGATCATTGAAGACTATGCTTGTAAGTGCACGAGTTCTTTGACCAATTGTCTATCTACCTCGAGATACATCATCAGCCCAAGTTTGGCTTAAATTCATCTAAAGGTTATGGATTGGCAGCAAATTTTAAAATAATGCAAAATTGTAAGAACCACTCGTGACGTCATGAGTTGAAAACAATAAATGTTAATATCTGAAGAACCTTAAAAGATTTTGACCTTATTTAGCAAGGTCTATCCAGTTATAAAATTTTTCACTTCATATACACTTTAAATTTTACTGAGTGTTTTTGGGAAAATTTGACTGTTAATCCCTTTGTCCGTATACCTTCCCTGAAACTACTCTTGCTTCTCAAATTCCCAAAGAGGACGTTAGAGATGTTATTTGGTTATAAAGCCAGCACACTTTGAATGGTTTCACTTACTGCAGAAGACATATGTTCTCCACATAGTATTTGACTCGGAAGAAGATTGTAAACACCAGGGAGGAGTTGCACGACACCTACGAACAGGAAAACACGTCGAGTGTCTTACTAACAAGCTCAGCTTAATCGTACTAGCTTTACGTGGCCCCTTAGACCATAGTTTTATTTATTTATTTAACGTTCATAATCTTAGGTAGTCGGAGAACCCAACAGGTTTTACAACCGTATTACTGGACTCCGAGGGCCTACGGTTTAACGTCCTTATCCGAGAAGACGCGAAGGTCTAACCGTTTGCAGATGTTGGAGCAAAGGCAGCACCTTCTCCTCAGTTATTTTAAGACCCTGAGTGAAGGTCCGGCACCTGGAATCGAACCCGGGCATCCCGCACGAAAGACTGGCGCCTTACCAACTGGGCTAACCAGGCCGGTAGTTAATTAGTATACGGACTGGTTGGGAAAGTCGGCAAACTTCAACAAAGAAATACAAAGAATGTACAAAGATGCTTTGTTTTATGCAGAACGAACTGTGACCCTGCACATTCTTTGTTTCAGTATTAGCGAGAACATTTTGACTGTCTATTTGTTGATTTATGTTTAAAAGATTATTCTAAAACTATGTTATACACTGGTCGATGTATTCTCAGTATGGAAGTTTAAACATTCTGGTATGGAAAAAGCGAGGAGGGAGGTTCCCTCGTTCTTACACGGACCATTGCTTGATATATGAAAACTTCCTGTAACATCTATATATTAGAAAACATACATCGTCCTTCCACAAATGAGGCGCGTATTTGGCAAGTTTCGACAGCTTCTCACTCAGATCCAAAAACTCGTGTTCACCATCTGCCACAGAAAATGAAGTCATCAAACATTACTGGTTTTCTGGTACTAAACAGCGTGGAGTTTTTCTGTAGGCGGGCTTTAGAGTAGCATTATCATTACAAAGAAAACTTTTCAAATAGAAAAATACATTGTTTTACATCGCCGATCAAATAATGATAGTATTAATCGAACTCTCTTTAATTTTTTGTAATTTTAACTTGACCAGACAACCAAACTCTGAAAAAGACATTAGTTAAACTAATCAACAAAACCTACTAAATACCGAGATGACCAGTTAAAACAATTATGACTATTTGTTTTTCATCTACTCCATCCTTTCCAGGGCGTTGTCCTTCAAAGCGTTCATTGGATCGGACACAGTCAGCCACTGACATAAGACTAATAAAAATAAACTAATTTCCAGTATTTTTTTAAAAAAACTGCAGAACCTCAGTCAAACTAGTTAAGGAAACGTCACACCTGGCATGTTTGTGGGTAGTGAGGGAGTTGTAATATGTTGTTGAATGAGAAGAATTTTGAGTGGGGACGGCTTGGCGTTTTTTTTCACTTCAAAACTAGTTTTCGATCTTCTCTTTAACCCCCAAATTCAAATTTCTTCAATTTCAAAATTTTCCCTCCTAAAACTTAAAATATATAAAAACTCATCCTGAAGTAAAAACCTAGCTATGACAGGGTTTTCAACATTTTAAAACTATAGACGGTGGTATCATCAAAGACATCTATGAAAATCGCCAAAAGTGTGTTTAATTAGGTGAAACGTCCCCTTGATAGCAAAATGGGAAGAGTTAAAAAACAGTTACTCTGATGTGCATCTAAATGTTGATTAAAAGGTAAACAAGAAACATTGAGAAACACTTTTCCTACCTTTTATTATCATCAATCCAAAAAAGATAGTTTCGGCAATCCCGAGGTGCTCAGTAATCAGATTGTACAAATCCTGGCCGGTCGCCGAACCCTTTTACAAGAACAAAGTAAGATGAAGAGGGCGGTAAAATTAAAAGGTTTTTGTTTTTCCCCAGTTTTCAAACAGTTTTTATACCCTTTTTACCTTTACAGCAACAAAACACCTTGAATCATCCGTTTTTACTTCAAGGGTAGTCCCGAGGAAACTAGGCGTTCTTACATGTGTTTTGCTTTATTTTTGGGCTGAACCAACTGGTCAATTGCCTCGAACTAGCAAGTAGAAATAGTCTTGATTAAAATGGTCACATAAGGCTGTATGTGTTTTTGCAGATAATAAGGCACTAAACTAGCTATATCTCCACGGGTAGATGACCAGGACCTATTCTTGTACACGATTTTCATATATAGGAAAAACTTTATAAGAACAGCGAGGCTCAAATTGTATCATAACGCATTTATTGCAATCCAAATTGCCAAAACACTAACAACAATGAGCCTCAGCCAAATTTACCGGTGTGTACTTGTCTTTTACTCTTCAATGTCAAAGAACATTATCTCTATTGAGTCAGTTCCTCTTATTTTTACTTTCTTACCAAAACTTTTACATTCAGCCGTTCCCCATTTAGCAGTACAACATTTATGAGTTTGTCGCCGTCGCCAATCTACGAACAAGAAATAAACGCGTTAATTATAAAGAGAGTAGCAATAAAAATACCTCTTGCACACTTAAATGAACTGTGGAACTCCATTCTATAAAGAAGAATTTTCACAAAAGATCATGAAGTCAAATGTTTTTTAAATAAAATCTTGTGTTTGTTGGTACATTGCTTGAAGTATGTTGTAAAAATCTATGCGTTTGTTGGAAGTGACCACGTTAGTTCTTTGTTAGAAACTTGCACCAACAACCAAATACAAGCTTAAGGACTGAAGTTCAGCAACCGATATCAAAGTGGAAGAAATGTTGTCTTTATAAAGAAAAAGAGATTTGGGCTATCAACAGGTGCTAGTGGAGTTTCTATGTCGGTACCATTTCACACCAGTTAAGCAACAAGAAGACAAGTTAACGATGAAGAGACATTATACAAGAAGGTTTTGACCACCAAACAAAGGGAACATCAGACTAATTAAAGATTTAAAACCAAGAAGAACAAATTTAAATAAAGTAGTGCATGATATTTAATTTAAGCAAGAAAAAGAAAATGTGGTAGAGGGAAAGGTATTATTGTATGCCAATACAAACAAAATACAAGGATGTAGGTACCCGGATGATGTACTCCTCTCCCTTGTCCCCGAATAGTTTGTCCGTCTGCGATCATGCATGTGAGAGAGGACAAAAAGAACAGCAGATGATGTGATACCAAAGTAACAAAAGAGTTCATAAGCAATCAAAGACCTAAGACCCAATTGTTCCGCTGGTCAAAGAGATCAAACAAGCTACGTGCTATAGCAAGTTAGATAGGGATAAAAAAAAGAAGGAAACGAAGGAAGAGAAAACAAGAAAGAAAAGAGAAAGAAAGAAAAAGAAAAAAGAAAGAAAGAAAGAAAGAAAGAAAGAAAGAAAGAAAGAAAGAAAGAAAGAAAGAAAGAAAGAAAG
>JAOBAT010110912.1:0-14540 GCA_026413305.1 Hydrozoanthus tunicans
TGGTTTTTTTTGTATTGTCACCCCCCCCCCCCCCCCCTTCCTCTGTTTATTTTGACCCCTCCCCCGTTTATTTGGCACCTGGGAGTGAAATGATACAAATATAGCGCTATATAAGTATCACCCTTGTTCTTCCTAGCCACTGCCCCGCCAGTCATCACCCACCAGCCAGGATCCGGGTTAGTGCCTGTGGGGTCCTCGTGCCGGCTGCTATGTCAAGCCACAGGGAACCCCCGCTATCAGTGGTACAAGGATGGGTTTAGACTATACGCCGCTGTTGAAAGCCAGCTTATTTTTCATCCTTTCGAGTATCGTCACGAAGGAAACTACACCTGCAGAGTGTACAACAATGCGGACGATGAACTAAGTAACATCGCTACCCTGCAGGCAGGTTGGTAGTAAAGGAGTTTTCTATTTGGCTTTGAAATTTCAATTTAAATCTCACTATTTTAAGTGCAAATACCGCTAACAACATTTTTGGGATCAAATCATTTCACAAACAATTTAAAGTACTATTGCGAAAAAAACTCTAAATTTGGTCAAATTTTTTTCTACAGTGGCTGTGTTTTGATCCAGAGACGTCCAGGAATGACGTAATAACCCAGTCCCCTTAAAACACGATCGTGAACCAAAAAAACTTGAACTTCAAATGGGTATAAAAAATCGAGAATACGACCGATTTCAAAAAAATTCTTTTCTTAAACGTCCTTAGTTTCCAAACACTTTTAGTGGTAAAAATAATTGTTAGTGTTATGGGCATGCACTTTAAGTCATACCGAAGTAAGTCTTAATTGTTCTCTTAATGCCATGCCAAATCTTGATCTTAAAGTGCCTATGAAATAGCAGAAACATTTTATTCATGTAGAAAAGGTAGAGTATTGACATCTTTTCAACGAATGCTTCTCCCGTCAAATCGATTGTTTGTGACGTAAGAAGTTATGCTCGCCGGCGTTCTCAGTTGACATTGAAAAGATGGCTGACAATAGGTGGAAGATAGTGAATGGAAAGGTTTCTGTGGCACTCTCCCCTAGAATTTAACTTTTGAGAACGAACTATTTTAAATCTTTGGTCTGGCTCAGTCGTTTGAATATATATTTAAATATACAATTAAAGTTTCGGTGTATGTTATGCAAATTAAAGTCCATCAAAGAATCGAAAAACAATGGCGCTTTTTTTTTTGAGACGAAAAATAACTAACGAATGTTCCAATTTCTTTTCAGCACCGCACCAGGATTTGGATTCTCGCACTCAAGGTACTAAGAACCTTTAATGAAGTTATGATATTTTGTTCTGTTGACAGTACTCTTATTCAGCGTTTCTTTATTGATGTGAAGAAAGTAATTTTGTCAGCAAGGCTAAATCTGATTATTTTCTTGTTTTGTACAGCAACGGGAAGGTCCATGGCTCTGAAGCAAACTGGTTGGTTTAATTGGATAATTTTGATTATATACGTAGATACTTGTACAGTCAAACTTCTCTAAGACGGACACCATGAGACTGGCCTTAACTGTCCGTCTTAGAGAGGTGTCCCTCTTTTAGAGACAAAATACAGTAACTGACTGCATGAGAAACGGCTGGAACCAAGTTTTGGCTTCCGTTTTATATAAGTGTCCGTCTTATCTGGGTGTTCGTTTTTAGGAGTTCGACTCTATACTTATGCGGCATTGGTCAGTTCCAGGGTACTGAAAAGACTAAAAACGAGCAACACAGAGTTGATTTAAATAGAATGAAGGAAATCATTCTATATATACAACACCAAGTTGCAAAACTTGTACACTAAACAGAGTTGATTTGTTGTCTTGAACAGGATTTACGTTTAATACACCTAACGAAATAAAAACCGAAACGAGAATGTTTAGAAGTTAAATTTCAAGTTTCATCACACTAGACAAGAAAACAGAATTTTGGACATTCAGTATTCGCCTATCAATATGTTTAAAATTGTGCTTAAGGTTTTAGATTTTTTTCTTACAACTTTATATTTTCTAGCAAAAATAAAAATACGCTTATCAATCTCTTGTTCACTTAACTGACTTAACTGTTTCTTTCTTACATCAATACACATGTTAGACAAACTATCGCTACTCCAGTTTCTAATAATCGAACAACTTTTTTCGCAGCTACTGACAAAGTGGCCCTCGTAATCGGCAACTTGCTGTATTCCAAGTTACCACAGGACGAACATCAACTGAAGCACACGGCCAGCGACTCGCAAAAGCTGGCCTCGATTCTACGAAAACCTGAAATGGGTTTCAAAGTTTTATCTTTTGAAAACCTAAGCAAGGAAGAAATGGAGAAAGCAGTCGACATGTTTTGCAGTTTACTGAGCGCCGGAGTGTATGGCTTGGTGTATTTTGCTGGACATGGTTTTCAAGAAGGTTTGTCCTGGACTCGAACACTTTGTAATGATCATGGCAACGATATGCAGTTTCCATGGAAACGTTTATGTTATATTATGACGGTGTTTACAGTTTAAAATCATGATATTGTTGACGAATACATAAAAACACCAGTAAGTTTAAAACATTTTTTACCTGACTTTGTGACTCGAAAATCTTTGTTTTAAAATCAACTTTGTACCATTTGGTTATTTTGTTGACGAATGCGATGCAGTGATATTACACTGCAATTAGTTACTAGGACAAATTTGAGGGAATACTAACAATAAAGGTAGAGGTGACAGTGTCGTTGAAAATGATAAAAGCATGCAAGCCGTTTGTTATCAAGAGGCTCGTACGGCTGGGCTTCAGGTTTCCGAAGCGTTTAACCCCCTGGGCCCCCATCGAAAGTTAGCCCCCCTTTAAAAGCTTGTACTGATTTAAACAGCTTGGTCGATTGTAACAAGTCGGGTAAAGTGTCTTGCTCAAGGATACAACACAGTGGTGAACACGGGGCTCGAACTCGCGACCCTAGGATTACGAGTGAAGCACGCTGACCGTTCGGTCTCTGTACAGATGGCAATGTTTGAATATTTAGACTGATGCATTGACGATGTCGGTGATAGTGATGGCGTAACGGGGCGTTGCTAGTGACAGTGACGTTGCTAGTGACAGTGATGACGTCGGTGTCGGTGAAAGTAACGGTTTCGGTGTTACCAGTGACGATAATCATGCTGGTGACAGTGACGACGTTGGTAATGGTGATGATAACGATGTTGATGATAGTGATGACTTCGATATTGGTGACAACAACCGCGTTGGTAATGGTGACAGTGACGCTAGTGTTGGGGCAGTAATGGCGTCTGTGTTTGTGACGATGACGGTAATGGTGACAGTGATGTTTGTGTCGGTGACAATAACGGCTTTGTGTTGTTGATGATGACAAAGCCTGTGTTGTAGTTGTTGTTAAAAAGGACGATAGAAACGATAGACATCAGCTGTAGCTGTTTTAAATTAACAAACTTCTAAAATTACAAGATAAGGTGCTGGCTACCCGGAATAACCATGAGGGGCTATACTAGCCGGGGAGCCAAGCGATAGCGGTTTTGTATATTCAAATCATGGACGGAGATATCGTAAGAAAGACGGGAAAAAGTGGCCACAAAGCGCGCTTTGGGAGTACTCCCGCCTTAACCTTAACTGCATTTCTGACTTGTTCCTTCCCTTGTATCACAGGGGGCCAGCAGTACTTAGTACCAACAGATGCAGGACAGGACTGGACACCGGAGGAAACTGTGTGCGTGCAGAAAATACTGCGCAAGATGCACGAACACGGAACTCAACTCAATGTGTTTCTGCTTGACATATGTCGCAAGAGGTAAAGTTCAAGATTAAACTAAGGTTTTCAAAATTTTTAGCAAATTGAATCTAAATTTCTGAATTTAGTGACTGAGACATGGCAAAAATTATAATATTCTTAGTTACACCAGTTCGTTAATTTGAGTAAGTACAAAGTATTCGAGCTCTATACGAACTCCTTTTTCTTTGCCAAACTTTGGGATTTTTCTTTCTCTTCATTGTGCGTTCTCGGTTACTAGTATATGCCAGCTCGCTACGCAGGATTTGATTGGTTTAGAAAGAATAGATGTGATAAAATTTTATTTTACCTCCGAAACAATAGATAATGAGACCGAAACACAGAATTTGCTTTTCGTACATTTCGGATCACAATATTGAAGAAATCTTACTATAAAAACACGAGGTTTTTGAAAGAAATTTTAAAAACATTCTCTTTATGTCACTACGGCATTTTGTAGTTGACAAGCTGTCAATACCACATTTGTTGCAAATCATGTTCTGCGATTGAGTAGGCCTTATGCATGTTGACGTCAAACTTGTCAATTTCATCCCCAAGCCTCGTATTCAGGTGTGAACATTTTGCGCATGCGAACCGTGTTCGCGAAGGAATTTTTTTCATTTGTGGACGCTTTAGGATTTGATTTATGAAAATATTCACACTATCGTAATTCGAAAGCGAGGCTTGGGGGTGTTTGACGTAAACATGCATAAGGCCTGCTAATTTAAGTATGGTTTTCTTGAAAATTTGGTCTTTCCATAGACCAGTGGCCTTCGGTGCTCAATAGATATTCCGCCACTATTTACCTTCCTTGAAAATTAGTTACTAAACTTTCTGAAAATCTAGGAGACTGGTTTCAAATAATGGTTTAGCAAGAACTGTTTTAATAAAGGTGTTTCTCTTAAAGTTTATTTTCCTGGTGTATCGCTAAAAAATTTTAGCAAGAGATCAAAGATTTTTAGGGATTTTTTAAGTCTGTTTCTTCCTCCCATTGTAATTTAGCTACCAATTTATCAATTTCAGAGCGGAACCAACATCTGAGTTCAAACTAGAGTTGTATGACCATCCACACGAAGCCCAGGTTGTCATTGGTTACGCAACGTGAGTAGAAGACTTGATCACTCTGTAAATGCTCCCAAAATATTAGTACCCAGGCCTTTTAGCAGTCAAGCCTCATCGCGCTACTGCGTTTTGTTGTGCTTTCTGTTTTGAATTTATATTTTTAAACACGAAAAACCTCATTCGCTCGGTCGAATTACAGAAACGTCGAACTGCATACGTGGATATTATTTTGACCGGTTTCGATATTTTGAAATTCTTACCTTGATACGAAGCTCAGGGGAATAAAACAAAAAAATCGCGTTGGCATCGAAAAATTAATAGTTTATTTCTTTGTTTACTTCCATGACCTTCGTATCCAAGAAAAAAAAATTAGAAATATGAAAATGGTCTATTCAGACCACACAGGTCTTGCGTGTTCTGCTGTGTCCCTCCTTATGATATTGCTTATTATTATTATTATTATTATTATTATTATTATTATTATTATTATTATCCCCTGTTTGACTTTGTTCCCAGGTGTCCCCAGTCTGAGGCTTACGAAAGGAGGAGCGACGCGAATGGGCTTTATATGAAGCATCTGATTAAACACATTCTCAATGATGAGAAGATTGAAGATATTCTTCACAAAGTTGGAGCAGGTTGGTCAAAATTTTAAAGTACGATTCGGTAAATTGGAGGGCAGGAAATCACTCATTTCCCTTATCATTGACAAGAAAAGTGTAAAATTGAGATCATTTAGTGGTTTTTATCAAGGAAGACTCTACTTATGCTCTTAGTAAAGTAAAACTTCGTGCCATGTTTCTTTGCCTCACTCTTAGCCGTTTAGTTGGAACGAGTGAAAGTTGAAGGCAGACCTTGTCTCCTCTGGCTCAGCTAGTAAGAGCGTCTGACTGGTACGTAGAGGGCCTTCGCTTGGCTAGAACAGGGGATAACCCAAGTTTCGCTGGACTACAGCATCAACAAAGAACCCCATGAACCCACCTAAGGGAAAGACAAAAAGTCTCTGACCTCGTTGGGATTCGAACCCACGACCTACGAAACAGATCTACGGCTCGCTCTAACCAACTGAGCTACGGGGCCAGCTGGGAGGTTGGTCGTGGGATTTTAAGGACGATACACTGCTCGACCCGAGCCTGGAAACAACCATAGACTGCTGATGCCCTTCAGTCGTACATGTGTAAGCACATCAAATGTAGATTCAAGTCAAATAAAAATGAAATAAAATAATTACGTAATGACAACTCCCCCAAGAGGCTTTTCAGTGTCATAGTTAAAATTTCGAACAAACAAGACAACAGTAAAGAATCCCAACTGGTTGGAGGCAGACAAGTTGGCTATTTACAAGCGTGTTTTGACTCTGGGATCACCGAAGCCAAATCCTGCCAGTGGTCCGAGTGGGATTTGAACCCGGGACAACCACATGCAAATCCGGCACCCTAACCACTGAGCCACGCTGCCTCCGCTCGGAGGCCTTTACCTCTGGAACGGGGGATAATCCGGGTTTCGCTGATCTACAGCATCAACCTATTTAAATAACCAACTTATCCATCTAATGTTTCCGTCTATGAGTTTGCAGAGCCTAAATGTATTTACTCTAAAATAGTTCAAAATCTATAGATATTTTGTGTGCTATAATGCTGACGAAGAATAATCGATTTGTACAGACGTGGAGGACGAAGTTCGGCAAGACGAAGACACGAACCGCCAACGGCCGCAATTCGAAAGCCGTACCTCCCGAGCCTTTAGTTTGCGGGATCCCATAATCCCTTGCGACGATCCTAACCTCCATAAACGGAACCAACTGTGGTACACGGTTCATAGTAAGTGAATGACTCGCATAGTGAGGCCATTTGTCAGTTTGGTTGCATGTGAGTCATCTGGTTAAAAAATTTTAAGACATTCAAACTGTAATGCAAGAACCGTGCGAAATGCCTTAATTTGTCGCAGGATTAAGAAATAATCTTTCAGCCGAACTGTAAAGCCAGAAAAAGTGAAAATGCAAGGCTGAATACTGCAAGAGATCAAACATAGCAGTGAAAAGATGATAATAATAATAATAATAATAATAATAATAATAATAACTTTATAAAGCTGCGAAAGAAGGCTTTCAGCTTAATTTACAAAGTGTTGCATTTACGTAAAACTCGGTTTAAAAAAAATTAAATATTAAAAAAAAGCTCTTTAACTTTCAAAGTTCCTAAATCAGTAATTCCCTGAAATTCGTCTGGGAGGCTATTCCATATTTTTTGATCTCTAAAGGTAAATGATCTCTAACTTGTAGCCGTCGTACATAGTAGAGCGTGTAGGCGAGGATCCCTTTTTCTAGTGTTCCGGTATACATTTCTGACCTTCTCTTCATTTGTGACCTGTTTTGTGTTTGTAGAGTTACCCGAAAAGTATGTGGAGGATTTCCAAGAGGGCGTCCAGGTGGAGATTCGCTTCGAACACTCAACATTCTCATCAAACGTGATCGTGCTCTGCCTCAGAGTGGTGGAGCTCGGCCAGACCTTGGAGTGTGATGCAAAGCTGCTGGTCGACAATATGCCAGCGGTAAGTACCCACAGGAGCATGCGTAGATTAGATGGTAGAAAAGTGATCACAACAAACGCTCAGTCGTACTGGTCAGGAGAAAAAGCAACTGGCATTTTCACCGTTTTGGTTTTACTTCATTTTTTGCCAATTAGAGACGAACCAGAGCTCCCGGTTTTATTTTCTCTCATAAATTGCAGTGGCAAATGGCAATATTTTTCAGCTTATACAAGTCAGTGTTTGTGAAAGCAATATTACTCTATGGCGATGGTCTGTCGACGCAGCCACATTACCGCTTTACTGGTTTTACTCCACCAGTTCTTCGCTTTAATTATCCGAAAACCCCAAACTAGACGCGATGTGGTTTTCCTTTTCTTTTCTCTATGGATTTTTTACAGTTTTGGGAAATTTGTTTACAGTCTCCCATCGGTTATAAAGTGTTCAGTGTTCGCTGTCGTTGCTCGTTGTTTTAGGGTAAAAGAGAACAGCTGTGTGGCATGCAATGGCGGCCAAAGAATTTATAGCACAGTTTTTGGTTCTAATTTTGCTTGGTATGGTTATCGTTAAGTCTCTGCTGTTTATATTACAGACAATTCTAAACCAAAATCCTTTAAACCTTTTTTTTCGGGTTTTTTTCATCAGTTATCCTCACCACTCCAGTTGAAAACCCTCCATTTGTTGGACGATGTTTAATAGTTCAATTTATTTTTTCAAAAGTCTTAACTCCCTGTTTGTGCCGTCTTAATTAACCTTTGTGTTTGCAAGTTTTGCAACTTTTTTTTTTTACGCATTCATTTGAGAATTAAGCTTCTGACCTTCAATAGTGTGACCAAAAATAGCAAGTAACTTAAATGTTGATAGTCTGGGTAGCGCTGAAAGAGTTGACGTAATACAGCATACAAATACGTTTTCTATTGTTTTTATACCTTGCAGCATTTAATCGAGAACCATTTTCGTCCAACGGCAACAAATCTGCTTAGACAAATTATTCCGGTGAGTACTGCAAATAAGTGAAAATGCTTATTCCTTCAGTGGATAGACCTTGCTTAATGAGGAAAATCGGTGAAAAGATGGTTCTCAACTGATGATGTCATGTATGGTTCCGACAAATTTGCAATAGCTATTTAAATCGCTTGGTCTCTCTCACCCCACGCCCAGCATGTTGTTCAATGGATCTGCTTTGCAAATGTGGGATCTCACTTTTGTAACGGAACAAACACGGCGGTGACGTTGTCAAGTGAATAACAGGTTAGTGACAATGACGACGTTATCGCAGTGTATGTCCCGTTACAAAAGTGACATCCCACACGTGAAACCTGTTTTTACAACCCTGAAAAACTGAGAAGGTAAAATAAGAAAAAGGTGAAACAAATTGTTTCAAGTGGATTAAAGCATCCCGATGATGAAGAATTCTACGTCAGCTCAATAGTTTGAACTTTCCAGAAAAATGGCAACATATCAGAAGGAATTAAGTCTAAACTGGACCGTAGGAAAAAATAAGCTTTAAGGGTCAGAAGGAACTAAGCCTGTACTGGACCCTTGAAGTAATGGGTGGCTGAGTGGTAGCAGCCGTGGACAGCTGTTTCTTTCGGCCTTGTTTAGCCTCGTCAGCACTGTATTGTTAATAAACAGGCTCCAGTTAGTCGTTTAGTCGAGATTTACATATTTGAGAATGGATTGTTTTATTCTCGTTCAACTTTAACAAGGCTAAGAAATCTTGTGCGGCTTGAAACAGTTTCTGCCGGCACTGAAAAGATAATCTTGTTACATTACAGTTATTTTGTACTTTGGATATTGTTGCAACGTACATTTTTCTGGTTGAAGTCAAGTTTTATAGAGCAACGTTTAGCCGAGATTAGACACAACTTATTTCCATTGGTTTTTTCATTGAAGTTTTTGCGAATTCCTTACGAGAAATTACTTAATAAAAATCGTTGTCGTCACATTGTGATTTATTTTAGACTCGGGAGACAGCTGCACGAAGCTGGCCGCGGGGTGAGGAGGGGACTGGTCCAGCCAATCACCGTCCACTTCCGGTTGAACGTATCA
This sequence comes from Hydrozoanthus tunicans, assembly GCA_026413305.1. NCBI lineage: Eukaryota > Metazoa > Cnidaria > Anthozoa > Zoantharia > Hydrozoanthidae > Hydrozoanthus > Hydrozoanthus tunicans. The sequence goes on from JAOBAT010110912.1 coordinate 9,373, forward strand.
CGTATATCCGGAATATTCAAAGGTTGAATGTAAGTTGCAAATTTTAATTCACTGTTGTAATTGTTATGTCATTCATCTTTAGGTTTTACACGAATTGCCTCGAAAAAAATATTTTATTGAATAATGATTAAACAGAGTAACTGGTCAGTTTTTTAAGACAGCAAGAACACTGAACACAGTCTTGTTGTTTCTCTAATAACAAAACCGAGCTGGCTATATTGGTTTGATAGAGCTTGCTTTGAATTCAGCCCCGAGGTCAGCCATTGAATCATTACTTCAAAAATGTGTGCGGAGTGCTGTTTGTTGCAACAGAGTAGTTCAGGTCTTCAACTAGGGTTGGAGGAGCTTAGAGCTCTCAAATCTTGATCAGTCAGAAAGCAAAGAGTTTTGTTTCGCTGCAGCTCAAGCCACATTGGGTGCCCACATGATAGACCCTCGTACCAGTCCCTTACGGCCCCCTCGTGCCAGACCCATTCGTGACGTGCGGCTCAAGGTATTCCTCTCCAGCCCTTGAGAGTTCAAACTTCACGTATCCGGGCAGAGAGCCTGATACGCACACTAGAAGTTCGTGTACACTAACTACTCTGCGTTTTGTCTCGTTGCAGACCAACCTGTCGTTAACAATTGGAGTCAACTACGTCATCAAGGAAAACGATAAACGTGCTGGCTACAAAATCAAGGCGTTTAACCTGAAAGAGTTTGGGATTTCCATGGCTTTTCAATAACACTCGGAAACTCTGCTTACTACCCTTGTATATACTAACGATGAAAAAAGGCACAAGACAGATTGTGAAATGCGATTGCTTTAAAATGCGAAAACGCAGAAGATCCCGTAAAGGAGCTTAGCTGTGAAACAGAACTTTTTGAACTACTGATATTAACTAACTGGCCTTGGAGCACAATTGTTTGCTGGTATATTTTAGGCTTAAAAAGCCGCTAGCTTTGAATACGTTTCGATTATGGTAGTTTTTTTTAATGTTAAACATTCTGTGTAGCGGTGTATAATTATCGTTCTGTGTTGTGAGCCTCATTTGTAACGTGAGTGTAGTAATTAAGAGTCCGAAATACAATGCCTTGCGTGTAGTTAGCTTATTTTCAATACTATTTTCTCTTTTTAAGGTTAACTGACTGTGGAAAAATAAATGTTTGACCGTAAAGTTTCTGTTGTGTTATTTCATTTCATGTTTTCTCGGGTTGTGTACACGTTCTTTCGTTGCTACACTATCAACAAACTTTGCTGTCACTCGCACACGCGCTGTTTTTCCTTTTCTACTACTCAAGTTGGCATGTTTTTTATTTAACAACAATGAAACTTGCGATCTACCCTATTTTTCCGACTATAAACCACGGGTTAACTGTGAACGTTAAATTATCATACTATAAACTATCCAAAACCTATCTAAATTGTTAAATATCTTAAATAAAAATCTAATAGAATAAAATCCCGCTTTCCAAGAGGTCGTGTTTTTATGAAAATTAACTATTTGAAGAAGCCACTGCAGCTAGTCTTGAATAAACTGAGGGATTTGGCCTGCCTTAACTCAATTGGTAGGCTATATTCCAAAGAATAGCGCCATCGTAACTAAAACTGCTCTTCAGATAATTTATGGGCAGTTTTGGAAAAGCCAGTTTGCCCTCGGTGTCTCTCAAAGAATAGTTTGTTAAGCTGTCACGGTCTATGAACATTGACCGCATATATGAAGGGGCGAGACTATTTAGGGATTTATAGACCATAACAGCTTTTTTAACTTTGCGCTGGTTTTCAAGTTTTTTCCAGCCAAGACTTTCGATAAGAGGGTCGGCACTAGCGTCATAAGGAGAGTAAGTCAAAATCCTCGCTGCACGATTTTGTAACTTTTGAAGTTTGTCAGACAGGGTTTTGTTACATTTATCCCAAACAACACAGCAGTAGTCGAAATGGGGTTGAATAAGAGAATTGAAAATCGACCTCCTAACCATGCTGATTTAGAGAAAAATGTGTGGTGCGTGGCAGCTATATATTTTCCATTTCAAATGTATTGGGAGGTGATGACAGTTTAACTAATAGTTTCCTTTTTCGTTAAACTAATTACCCTATCCCAAATGGCTGGTTTCATTTGACTTTGTGATTAATAAAACAGTTTTTCGCTTAAAACTGATGGAGATTAAAGGAAAAACTGCACGTGAGAGCAAGTGGTACATTTGGCAGTCAGACGAGCTTCTAACCCGTTCCCGTTTGTCAACCCTGCGTTAAACCCGCGGGTTTCTCTCTACTCAAGAATTACTCACACTATAGAGAAGTTAAGTCAATTGATTTGTCTATGTTGCAATAATTTTTAGGGTTTAGCAAGCCGTTAAACGCGTCTAGTCTTGTAAAACAATTGTTAATCAATGCGTGGCTCTTTAAAACACGGAAAATGTCTGCATTACGCAACCTTCATCATTTGCGCTTCTTTGAACGGGCGACTCGGCCATGTGCTGCTTCAAACACTCAGAGACCCGCACTATAAAAGCCGGGCCTGAGCCAGGCACCCGCCACCTTCAGCTGTCACTCAACCTCCGTAGAGACATAACATGAAATAAACGGACTATTCATGTGTAAACTTGTTTCATTTAACATATGAATAGAATAACTAATTAGTTCAAAATCATAGGTTTTTGTTGGCTTCTGTTTCAAAAATAGGGAAATTGATAACGAAACATAGTTTTCTATAGTAGTAAACAGTAATGCTAGCTTTAAATAAATGAAAGGCTAAAATGTTTTTAAAAGGTTTTTTCTAAAACGTTTTCGACACGATGGTCATCATCAGTACTGACGTTTAAGAAAAAAAACTTTTAAAAACATTTTACCCTTTCATTTTTTAAACATTTGATAAGCAAAGCAATTACGACAGTAATGCTAGCATTAAATGCCCGAAGTTTCGACGAGAGACGTGTTATGCTTTAGTCATCATAAGAGAAATTTGTGACAGATATCCCTGGAATTTCGAAAAAATTTCTTACAAAACGTAGAACTATAACTATATCACACAGTAGTCTGTTCTTTCCATCGAAACAGCTTTAATTCAGTATTCTGGAGCCCCATATCGACAATACAAACACTAATAAACGACACTAAGATAATATTTTCATTTTCTTTCATTATCACTTCATAACTGTTGTAGCTTTCGCGATTCGTCTTTTGTGTTACTATACTGAGTTAACCGACCGTTAAATATTTAATTGCATCGTTAATGTTTTTGAATGTATTCATGATCACTGTTACGGCCTGAGCCGCCTGTGATCTTGACATGCAGGAAGACTGCGCACTTTAAATATGTATAGGGCCAGTTCAACAGCTGTCAAAGGTTGGCGGAACTCATCGCTTGGAAACCCCTCTTGGAAGTATAAAACGGCTTCTTACTTACCTTGTTAGTGCATTCACTTCACCATGCTAGATTACTAGACTCGGTATCTTTTATTTTTCTTGGACTATTTTCTCTCACCTTCCTAGTTTCACTAACTGGTGACTTCCGGTTTCAGATCTTGAACGCACAATAGCAGTATAAATTAGAAGACGGACAAGTCGCCAGTTTGACGATTTAACGTCTTAAACCCCATTTACACGACAGGAAAATAAAATGGCTAATTTGACAAGGGTAAAATTTTATTCCGTCAAGGCAAGGATGAATTCGGCTGTGTAAACTGCGCTTTCCTTGATTTAAAACAATGTCCGGACGTTGTCCCTCTTACTTCATCTTTGCCTTGATGGAATTGAATTTTGTACCCTGCCAAAATTTAACCTTGCTTATCCGGTTTTTTTAAGTGGTGTAAACGGGGCTTCAATAGTGTGAAAGCAACACGAACAAATCATCTTAATTATTTATCACCAGTGTTGGCCGTTGCGTCATAAACTTCACACGTACAACTAAAAAGACAAAAAAAATCACTGGCAAATTTAGGTAACTTGTTCGGTCCAGAATCGAGTTCGTCCCAATTTCACATTAAAAAGCTTTGTTCAACTTGAGGGAAAAATTTTGGTCTTGACAACTTGCCAAAACTTGTCAAAACAAGAAACCAGTCATGTCAGGTCTTATATTTCCATTGCTTTGAGAAGACGAAAACTGAAAACCCTTACAAAATTTGTAGCCTGTTATATTTTCGACAATCATGCCAAAACGTGACAGTAGGTTAGAAGAGATAATTATGTTGGAGGTAATGACCTTGGGAAGCAGGAAAAAGTTTCTTTTGCCCGCGAGTGGAATCAGTTTAATTTGTAAAGAGGCAAGGGCCGGAGTAAGAAAAGGAGAACAGTTCTGAAAAACACTGTAGTTTTTTTTAACATGTACACCTTCATGAAGAAAACTTGTTTCCCAAATTCGATTTGTCCGTTCACATCATCATATCGTTGTCACTTTTTCTCCAGCTGTGTGATTTACCTCTTTCTCCAGAGCTAAAAACGGATGGTTTCATTTGTCTTTCTTTCTTCATTTGAAGAAGAGCGACAATCGAGAAAAACAAAAATGTAAACAGAACTTAACATAAAAAATTGAAAGGCGAAGGACAAAGACTGAAAGTGTGAGACAAAATTTCACATTGCTTTTTGTTCTCATTTTAATGGAATCTTGGTTATCTGTTTTGCAAAACAGTATGTCCATAACAAAACATACCCACGCCCAACAAACTTATGAATCGTAGTCAGTTCTCTGAAACGCCTCTTCAAAGTTGATGCCAAGAAAATATTGGGACAAATACAGTACATTCATCAATAATTTATATTTCAAAACTGTCCTACATTTAGAACATTTAAGCCTTAGTTTAATTTTGAAAACCAATCACAACTCTGATGTGTGCCTGACGCGTGCACGAAAGTACCAAAACTCCACGGGAGGCTTGTGTTTTATTGATGAGCTCGTAATAAGTCAGTTCAGGATTAAAAGCGCGCGTCTGGAATTAGGGATAAAATGAAATATTCATAAAGAGTTCCCGTCCCGCTTCATTACGTTCCTTTGCTTAAGTTTCATAAACTTTACATTTTGTCCCGACCTGAAATGTCAAGTAGCCCACTGAGTAGCCATGTGATAAAAATATCACGGAATGCCGTCTCCATAACTTGATTTTGAAAAAAATTACTGTTATATATTGACATATACAAAGTACTAACATGGGACGCGCAGGCGTGTAATGAAGAGAGTACCACGAGGGATTTT
>JAOBAT010110923.1:0-14539 GCA_026413305.1 Hydrozoanthus tunicans
ATCCAATTTCGCTTCTAAAATGGCTACAAGGGCTGCTTCAGTCAAGGGCTTGTCTACTTCAGGTTGGCTCATGGTTACGCAAAACGAAAACGACAAAACGAACAGGCAAACGACAAAAATGTTTCTCAAATTTACGCTCAACATGAAAACACGTCCTCCATCTTTCTCGACACAGTCTCTCCATGTTGAATTTTTGAACTGTTAGAAAATCATCTTTTGTTATTTGGTCCAACTTACTAATTGATGAAGTATTTTACGGTTAAAATTAAAAATTAAAAAGGTGAAAATCATTTATAACTCTAATATTTAACAAACGATTTGATCCATGGAGTATGATTGATCTCTTTCTAAAATGTTAAAAATGGTTTTAAAATTGTTCACTGCACTACTGTCACAGTTTCAACCATTGATAAAATACGAGGCAGTAACTTTTCTAACTATGACTGACCCTACCTTCTACTTCACCCATCAACAGCTCATTGGAAACCTGTGTCTGAAACAACTAAACTGGTAGAGGGGAGAACTGCATGTTTAAGTTTAAAAGAGGCTTGTCACTTGTTCTGTAGGAGTACATACTGGCTTGGTGCCAATCAACTGAAATTCACCATGAATAAGCAAAAGGAAAAAGCCTTTATGGTCATTCCATCGATATAGAACCCGTACCTAGATTTTAGTCAAATTTTGGTTGTGGCAATTTGTAATAACTTTTTGTTGCCATTTGGAGAGTGTTCATAAACAGATGATTGATATTTTGAAATGTGAAGTATGCGTACTTGGAGCGTAATGACATCATAGATCAATTTATCAATAGCATTTTGGGGGGTTGGGTGTGGTCGTGATGGTATTCACAATTCGTAAGTTATTCGCCCACCAAGAAGACATACTTGAAAAAGATAGAACAGACGTTGGGTTTACTACGGCCAAACCGATCGAGCACTGAAGGTTAGAATGGGAGAACATCTTCGGGCAAAGAAAATTTTAGCAAACACTCCAAAATAGAGCAACACGTACATGGACATTAACACGCTGTTCAATTTCACTATATAGTGAAAAATAGTGACTCATGAGCACTCGTATTACAAAATATTGTTCCTCACAGCTTGGTTTTCGGAGGGAGATGAAAACGCGGGGAAATCAAATAAAAATTTAAACACCTTTGTGTGAAAGACAATACCAAATTATTGTAACTTTTGAGTTTTTTTCTTTTTTTGGTTTCTTTAACGAATTTTCGGAACTTTACTATTCATTCCTCTGAAGAAGACCGATATGAACGGTCGAAACGTTTGGATAACTTTTTAAATTTTAGTCAGAGCCAACTTTTTAATACTAGAGTTTCTATTTCGTCATGCCTGACTGCAATTTTCATTAATCAAAGCACGTATTTCGGTAGTAGTGGTGTTGCCTTTTATCTACCCTGATCAATTGCACTGACTTCTCTTTGGTTCTATATTATTGAATGACCCTGTTGCAAATTCAAAAAATCATTTAAGGGTTGCCTGCTAGATTAGCCTTGCTAGATCGTACAAACAGGAAAAGAAAAATAATTTTTCAGTTTACTGGGGTCAAAACTGTTCTGAATAAACGTAAGGCTAAAGAGAAATCTCCACATTTCGTTACCATCCTCAAAGATTTACCCCTCACCCAACTCGTTCATAAACTTTCCCAGACTGCACCTTAAAATTCGTCAAACTTCTCTCTTAATTCTGGGTTTCTACGAATATCAAGTTCCTATCGCGGATTTGCAAACACCAAGTATGCGAGTGAATATAGCTGCATTTTTCACCACGCGACTATCGGAAGTTTTAAACTCCAGAATACAGCATTCCATACAGTTTGTATATTTTGCTTTAAGTCTTTATCAGTCATTATGCCGCGATGTCTTAAAGGATTTATGTCCTCAACTTGCAACAAAACTTACACGGGTGTATCAGCGAACTGTTTACGTGATTAAGTTAAACTAAGTACTCAATATCTATGCACAAAAAGACCAACACTCTTCCGGTCATCACGGCCTACTTGTTGAGCTTCCGTAATAACTTAGAACCATTACTGAGATGAACAGTTTGCCGATGATCTATTCTTAGAATTTGCGTAATTTCTTAAAAGTAACAATAAAAGAAAGTAGCGCTAAAATGAGAGACTTCTCTGCCAGTTTTTGAAAAACTAAAAACACAAAGTGACAACGCATTGAAAAAGAGCTTCAAAAAACTATTATAAGGAATTCGATCATTTCAAGAGATAGTCAAGATCAGAAAACTTTTTATCGCAAATGTATCGCAGTTTGGTATTAACATTTATGAACAACAAGAAGATAATAGTCCCACAATTTTGCGTAGACGTTTTTACTTGCGTCTTTGCATTGAGTTCAATTTTCGCTCTTCATAACTTTTGTAGATATGGTTTTCGTAATGAATGCTGCATAAAGCGAAAATAGGTTTGTTTTCGGAGCATTACACCAGAACGAAAGAAACTAAGAAAATCCTTTGATCGCCTGCTGTTACTGAAAACTTCAAGGTGCCATGCTTGCCAACATACACCCTGACCCCAACCCACCGGATGTCGAAAACATGTGAACTCGTTCAAGGGTGACTTGACAGTTTTCTAAATACACTCCAACTTCCTCGCACGTGGTTTTGCAGTAAAGTTAGCACACTTAAATAATGGGAAGATTGTAAAATGTTCAAGATTTTCAGCAAATCATAACTATCTATCTTCCCAAAACCTTTCATTGTTTAAAAGCTACTGTTTTATCTTTGTGTAATGCTAGAGTAATGATAACATAGTATCAATAAAAAAAATATTCCAATGTACCGATGGAAAGTGTAATCATAGACTATGATATTAGCAAGAAGAACGAAAAGTAACACCGAATGTGATAACGATAAACGGATAGCGATTATGAAGGTGATAATTTAAAAACGTTTATGATAAAAGTAGTACTCGAGGTTGATCTTGGTGGCACTTTGATTACTTTAAGTTGTTTCGTTAGAATTTAACTCGGTTTGTTAGCATTTTCAAGGTATAGTTGAAGTCTTTTGTTGCTGTTCCTGCATTCCTCGGATTCTCGGCACCCAAATCGAAAGCCCAGTCGAGTCTCTCGCCCTACACCCACTCAGGTACTTTGGCGCTCTAAAGAAGACAAGAGAATCGGTGTAAGTTTTAACAACCCTACCCGAGAAGACGCCACGGTCTAATCGTTTGTAAAGCTTTGAGCAAAAGCAGCAATTTTTCCTCGATTACGTTATTAAATCTCTTTAAGTAAAGGTCCGGCCGGGATTCGACCCAGGCCTCCTGAAACGACAAACTAACTGCTAATTAAAAGGCGGAAGTTGTGATCTGCGTGATCAGGGAAGTTGAAACTTGTCGTCGGCGACTGAGTTGTACTTGAAACTTTCTGGGGGTTTGCTGCTTGGCCGTTTCCGGTTCCGACGTTCGATTCTGTTGCATATTAATGAAAAGGATGTGGCCCACAGTTCCTCAGTTTTCGTTATAAAAAGAGCGCGCCTAGAGAGAAAGTTTAGTGCGGGTACAGAAGGGAAAACACCAAGTTCACTCTACTGATTCTGTTCCAGAACTTTGCATCCTACTGTTTATTACATACACCAGCGGTAAGTCCTTTTCATTTGACCAAAAAATGTGTCTTTCTCGAGTTTTTTTTTAAATTTTTCTTTCTCTTAACGTTAATTTGATAATTGCGAAGATTTAGAATGAAAATGAAGATTCTAAAAAGATGTATATATATGTATAGCATTAGATCAAAGTCATAGGTCCTTGCATCTCTTTCTTTTTATCCGAAAATCTAACGCTGATCTGAGCTTTAACATTTTTTTAGTTTTTCTGACAGTTTTCTTTTCAAAAGAATTAGTGTCATCTAAAAAGGAAAAAAACTTCTTGCTCATTTTAAACTAAGAAAAAATACATGATTGCTAAGTTCTAATCGCTCTCTTTGTACCGTCTACAATTACCGGCGTTTTTCGTGCGAGCATAACCAACTCGGTTGAAAGTGCGAGAAAGATTTTTTGTACTGGAACCCCAATCGCAGCATTTTATTTCATTAGAATAACAGTTACAACTACAGAAACACACTGCCTACAAACAGCTCAAGCTACAGTAGTCGAACAAGACAGAGTTTAGATGGGAAAGACCCATACGTTACAAGATATTTATACGAACCTTTTTGAATAATTTCTTATCTAATACCTGGTTGAGCTCATGTGAGTCGGGTCTCATGCATGAAATTATCTGGAACAAAGATACGAGATGTGCATGAATTGTTTTTCCACAATCCAACTCCATTTTTTTCGTGTTTTAGGGCCACAAATGTTTTCAATGCTATTGAAAAAAAGAAGAATTTCCTTGATATATTCTTTCTTTTTAGGTTGATTGGATACAGTTTGAAGATGTCTGTAGGTGTGAACAATTTTTTTCTTTCTTTTGGCGATTTTGGGCGGTTTGGTAACCGTTCATGCCTTAAGTGTTCCGCGGCCTCATAATACCTTCCATCAACCGAGAGAATGCATACAAAAGACAACCTACACATTGTCCACCGACGATCAAGTTTATAAGTGTATCAGAGTTTGTCATGACGAATTCTGCCAAAGATGTTCACAAGGAAATTGCACTAAAGATTCGCACAGCTCTAACGACCCACAGTACATCCGCTGTACCGATCGTTGCAGCAGTTAGACGATCAAAAGAGATGAAGAGACACGCCAGCTAATTGTCTAGTACTGACTACAAACTGTTGCTACCTAGCATGTTGAAAAAGCTGTTGTACAAAACATGATCTTGTAAAATGTTAGTCAAGTTTGTAAGTTTGACTCTTGCCCGAAAACTTAAATACGCAAGTTTTTAGAATCTGTATTTTCTTGTATATAAGAAGAATTTTTTAAAAAGAGGAAGCATATAGTTGGTTCAATTATCATAGAAAATATTTCTTAAGAGTAATAATGTTCAATGTTCAAATTATATGTAATGTTTGAGCTATGTAAAGATCTGCAGTTGAATGTTGACAAACTGTCTGGGAGCGACGAAAATACTCCTTATGAACGGAGTGCCATTGGTGCCATAGTGATGTAATCTAGCTGATAAAGGAAAGCCTTAATGATTATTGTACGTGTAAAATAAAACAATTATTTGACAATTAGCCGTATCCTCACTCATACCCTTATACTTACCCTTACACACATCCTTTGGCTTACTTTCACCCTACACCCTAACCCTTACCCTTGACCACGCCCCTGATACTATTCTTTACCTTACAACTACCCTTGCCTCAACCCTCCCCTCACCTCACCCTTACACTAACCTTCGACCACACCCTTGACATTACTATTATCCTCACCCTTTACCCTTCCCTCAACCCTCCCCTCCCCTTACCCTTACCGTTCCTTACTCTTACATTTTTTCTACCTTTACCGTCACCATTACCACTACCCTCACCTTAAACCCACCCTCACCGTTTCCCTTTACCCTAACATTAATCTCATCCTTGCCGTCACCCTAAGTCTTACCCTTTCATACCCGTTCAAGTTGTTGTTTTACTTACTACCTAAAAGCATCCAAAGCAAAACACAACTTAAGCGCTATAGCCACTTATTTTCAGCAGTTCATCGTGTATTATGTAGTTTAATCCTAAGAATTTAGCATAAATTGAAATCTAAAGCTTACATAATAGTTTTTTGGTGAAGGTAACTTAAAATCTCTGAATAACGTACCTGTTTTTAATCTAAGTTAAGGTACTAAATTCTCAAGAATAGTAAATCACATTCAATCTCTCGTTTCTCACAGAAAGTTAAAAAGTGTTGATATGAAAAAAAAATTCTGATCTTCTGCACATTTCTTGAAAAGAATTGTGATGGCATTTCGGCGTTTTTATTGCTATTTTTGTAGACATTTTTCCGTAATCGTACGATTAATTAGATAAGATCATCTGTTTAACACAGATCGGAAAAAAGACAAGGCGAACTAGACCTACATGTAAAAACAACAACAAGCGCTAATTTGAGGCATTTTTTGTACGCGCAACCAAAGCCGAGACAAAAGTTGAGCTACCCAGCAAGATATACTGTGTAGATTGAGCCAAGTCAGTGAAAAAAGTTGCGCGGCATTTGTTCGTTTATCTTGAAATGTTGAACTTTTGAACTGTTAGAAAATCGTCTTTTGTTTTTTGGTACAAGTTACTAATTGATTAAGTATTTTACAGTTAGAATTTTAAGACAAATTAAAAAGGTGATTAAAAAGATGAAAATCATTTATAACTCTAATATTTAACAAACGATTTGATCCATGGAATATGATTGATCTCTGAAATGTTAAAAATGGGTTTAAAAATGTTCACTGCACTGGTTACTGTCACAGTTTCAACCACTGATATATACGAGGCAGTAACTTTTCTAACTAAGACTGGCCCTACCTTCTACTTCACCATTCAACAACTCATTGAAAACCTGTCTCTGAAGCAACTAAACAGGCAGAGGGGAGAACTGCAAGTTTAAGTTTAAAAGAGGCTTGTCACTTGTTCTGTAGGAGTACATACTGGCTTGGTGCCAATCAACTGAAACTCACAATGAATAAGCAAAAAAGATAAAAAAACATGGCGGCCATGAAAAACTTCTGAAATATGTTTGGCATTGCAAAGTTCTGATATAGTTGTTTAAAACGGACAAAGGAATTTAAAAATGCTGTAAACAACACGGCTTCTTTTGTCAACAAACCACGCCTTATAAATTAGCTTCTCTTGATAATATTCTAGTAAAGTTCGTGGCTCCACCAAAGTGTTTTAATTTGTTTTTTTTTTATCCAGACATTGAAACCTTATAAGAAATAGATGTTGGTGAAATCTTCTTCTTCTTTTTTCTTGACAATAGTTTTGCATATTTGTTGTTACTCTCAACGCCACCACCACGTCGTTTTCATTGCTATTTCTATTGTCTTTTACAGCGCTATCTCGTGGTTATAGTCGTTGCCTCAGTCTTTATTTTAAATTTCAATTATCATTTTGAAAACCTTAATTCGTAGGAGAACAGGTCACCGTGGAATACTCAAAAGTGAAGAAATTAAATTAAAGAATAATCTTTCAAAAAGAACTCGCTGTAAATAATCTTTAAGCATATTTTTCTAGAAATTTATTTTTGATCATCTTGAAGTTTGTAATTCGAATATTTCGCGGCACAGTGGCCGAGCGGTTAGCGTGTTGGACTCCTGATCCTAGGGTCGCGAGTTTGAGTCCCCGTCAGACAACTGTGTTGTGCCCTCAAACAAGACACTTTGCCGTCTCTTCTCCGCTAAATAATAAGGAACTGGGGATAAACACTAGAAAAAGTTATTTTTTTTATTAACTTTCGAGTTTAAACAATACAGTCGGCGGCGCAGTGGCCGAGTGATATCCGTTTCGACTCGCGCAATCTTAGTGCCATGAGTTCGACTGAGCCCGGGCCCCCGTCAGGCTATTGTGTTAACTCCTTGAGCAAGTAAAGACACTTACATATTAAATCTTACTTTGTTCCAGTCCGCACTCATGTTTATAAATGAGTACCAGTTCTGCTGGGAGATAACCTGCAGTGGATTAGTGTCCTGTCCAGGGGGAGTCATCAAGACCCTCATCTGCATGCTTTACACATGTGGGTCAGTCTTCAAAAACGAATCCATTATCAACAGGAAAAAACAGCAGCTGCAAAATCCAGTGACGTTAATTTCCAAAGTAAAAGTAACTATACGCCGTTTAAGCGTTAACTCGGGCTTATTATGTGTTTAACCAGGAATTCGCGGGAAGAATTTAATCATTTGCCTTTTTTTTTTAAATTTTACGAGTCTTTATCGGATAGATTATAGCGAATAAAACTGATACTCGAAATAACCTCATTTTAGCAGAAATTAGAAATGTTAAATAAGCACATCACCACGATGTGAAGAACCTTTACATACAAATGTACTAGTTGCTGGCGATTTTCATAGCTGAAAATTTTGAATGGTTAAATGAGATAGAATCCTCCCAACTAATAATGGCTTACTTATTTATCTTTTTGTATACCGTCATACACTTAGTTGTTTATTTATTTGTTTTTTACCTTTTCGTTCATCAATCTAGCTATTCATTTACTTCATGGGGGTGGGGTCAGGCCTTTATTCTCGGAACTTCCAAACTCTACAGCACTGAAATGATCCTGAGAATTGCTTATCTTAGTATCAGTTTCTGCAATAGATTTGTGGTTTTTAATCAATGTTTGTACTTTCTGTACCCGGGTAAGATGGCAAAATGTGTGTTTTTCGTTTAATAGTATTGATTTGTTTCGAAACCTTTTATAGACCAAAAAACGATCACTTGATAGCTTTTTAGTAAAAATCACTCTATAGTTTAAACAAATTAAATGTTTTTTCTCGCTGCCTACTGCTACTAAGTTAGTTGTTGACAAACAACTACAACTCCAGCTACCAAATAAAAAAAGGCCGAAACAGGAGCCCACAACTAGTTGTACTTTGGGCGCGCTTCTCTCAAAACTAGCAACAAAAAACTACTTCAAAAATACTGGCCTGCCTCAAAGACATCTAGTATTATTTCAAAAAGCCTTTTGTTTGAAGCTTAGCTTTTCTTTTTAGAGCCGGGAATTAGAAAGTTAAAACCTCTTATCCTAAAATACATAATGAAAATTCAAAAATGTCTGACTACGTTTAAAAAAAATAGGCATTCAAAGACTGCATGTGACTCAAGCCCAAGGCAGAATGCATAACAACGGTAATTTAAGTTAAGAGAAGAAAATGCAAATTCATTTTTTATGAGTAGCGACTTTAGTCCAATTCGTAACCCGAGCTTTCGTTCTCCTCCTTGACAACGATCACATGTTTGAATAACTGCTAGGAACGCCTGCTTCACTTGGTTCTTGGTTTATTACTCCTAAAAATAGCAGTTACGCTAATACTAGGAGGTAACTAAGTACTAAATTAATATGAAACAACAACTAAACAAATAATAAATAAATAAGTAAATGGAATGGTTACAACTCATTCGATCACTCATTCAAACCCGCGCCCTGTTCAAACCGATGCCATAGTGACGAGAGGCCCCATATTAAAGGCCTTTCGTCACAAAAACTCCTCCGACGGGTTTCATGCGTGACTAAAACGCGGGGGACTGGGTCTAGTCTGGTGACCTTCGGTGATTGTAAATTGGTGAGTGAGCTCGAACACGATTTAGTGGGAATTAATTATTAGTTTTTGTTCAGCGGGCCCTTATCAGTACAATTAGTTATTCATTGCGGATCAAGAAAGAAACTCAAGTTAGCTTCCTGCCCTTTGATCGCGACTGAGTGAAAATCGATGTGAAGCACTTTAAAAAGAATTTCCCACGCGAATATATAAGAACGACAAGACTGACTTGTGCCGCGAGCGTTGCTGCTAAATGTTTGCTAGCGGCTTTCGTGTAAACAAACGGCGTCTCCATTGAAACGAATCTTTACAAGTTGGTAGTCTACATATCGCAGTTTTTCTTTTGCTGACAGAATGACGAAACACAAAGGTAAGAATTTCACTCGGGGCTGTTAAATATAGACCAAGATCTTTTCGTCTCAAGTGGTTCCTTGTTTTGAAGCATTTGTTTTCGTATATTAAAGTAAAGTTTAGATAACAATATTTACTTGACTAGCGGACCTTGTTCCTTGTAGTCGTCGAAATTAACGTTCCATTCGACATTTGTGTTTCCTGGTTCGTTACTAGAAGCTCCGATTCCGCATGAAGATCGTTTTCTAGAAATACAACGAGTTTTACATCAAGATGCAGCATGATTTTACTACTATACCTCGCAGTTAAATTTGTTCGTATTATAGAATATTTTTCTTCTAGTTCTAGCAGCGTTATACAAAGAATTATAATTTTTCTCCTTAAGTTGATATCCTTCTGAGTTGTGTTTCGAGTTTTTCAAAATGGAGTTTCCGACTGTTTCAAAACAGCTAGAAGAATTTTGATCGAGAAAGATTTTGTAGCCCAGCGTTCGATTTGTTGTTAAACTTTTGGTTCAACTACAGATATTGTTGTCGTCCCCATGCGTTCATTTATGAAAGCCGACTTATATTGTAGCATCTTATGAACTTAACTTGATTATTTTTTACACCTTGCGTGCCGTGATTTCGTACCGGCGTATCATGATTACGTTCTTCTTATAGATCAGCCTATAGTCTATACTAGTACCCTGTTACTAAGTTGTCAATCATTCCTGTTGTAGCCGGCATATGATAGGTTTCAACATGTATCCAAAATTTTCTCTTTTAAAAAAGATTCCGTTTCAAAGATCAGTTTCACCAACATGCTATGCCCAGAACTAGAAGAAAATAAGATTTTCTGGTTTGGTTCGCCCGTTCCAATCTATGACTAGAAAGTCTGACGCGGTATTTATCATAAGTAGACACAAACAATTACTGGAAGTTTCGGTTGTGACCTAGCTGGTCTGCTGTGTTTCTGCATGCCCAGTGACAAATATTGGCCTTATATTAAGTAAACGATCTTCCACTTGTAGCTAGTCCAGATTTGAAGAGTGTACACACTAATAAATATAGTTGATATATGGCTCAGTTAAATTCAAATTAAAGAGTATTTGTTTGGTTTATTTATTCTATTTTAATTTGTTTCCCATGATTTATTAATAAAGACTCGTGAATGCAAGTAGATAACTGATTAGATACTACAAAGTTAATCTCTTGGCATTAATATGATCATTAACTATAACTGAGGGTTATCAACAACAGTACTAGTATTTATAGAAACAAAACTCTGATGGGAGGAGTTAATTTGTGAACATTAATTGTGGTTAGTTAAAAGTTTGATAATTTAATTCAAAAGGAAGCTTTAAAGGTTTTTTTCTGCAGAAGAAGTACAGTAATTTAGGCAACATAACTTGGCTCAAATTTTTATTGTCAGTGTTTTTTTGTATGGCAAGTGGCCATGGTTTTAAATTTTTTTGTGTGTGAAAATCTACACGCTTAATGGTTTCCTGAATTTATTGAATTTGTAAAAACTCTGTACCTCTGCCCTAGTTTTGCTTCTGTCGGTCTGCTTGAATTGGAAACTTTCAAAAATGTATGCCGAGTATATGCCCCATTAATTGACCCTAAATAATACCAAAGACGTGAAAACTTTTGACCCCCAAAAATATCTTGGCATGATAAAATTGCAGAAAATTTTTGGTTGTTTTGATTGTTTTTGCACCCCTAGTTGTTACCGTTTTTTAAAAATATCCCTAAAAACAATTTGCTAATCTTGACCCCAGTGTCATGCCAAAAGAGGAAATAGTCCTCCCCAGGAATATATACATTTGGTGTGAGGGAGAAGTAAACTGAAGGGGAGGGTATAAGCTGTCTTGAAGTGGGGGAGGCCAGGGGGATCTAGTCTGGGTTTGTTGAACCCCACCTGAAAATGACCCAAATGCATTGTATTTTGCAAAAGTATTCGTATTGTGAAAATACTGATAATTGAACCTCTCTCTAAAACCTGTTTGACTGTGCCAGAGATTAATATGTACTTTTAATGAAAATTAAATTATTTACTTTCTTGCAGACCAAGAAAGACACCTTCAAGCAAACAACCGAGCATTGAGCAATCAATACAAGTATACTGACAACTTTATTCGAACATCAAAGTACACATTACTAACTTTCTTGCCGATAAACTTGTTTGAGCAGTTCCGGCGAGTGGCAAATGCATACTTCTTGTTACAGATTATAATCATGGTGAGCGAGCTGTTTAAGTAATTAACATAATGCACATACATGCCTGGTCAAGAGTGGAAAGTGTTGAAATTTGATAATCATATATAATTATACAGTCCTCAGAATTAAGCCATAAGGAGTGAATGGTTTTCTCAAAAGTAATAATCCTGTATGTGTTATTTATAATTAAGGGACTGCAGAGTAATGTATATTTAACTATATATTATAGTTAATTTTTGTATTTTATAAACTATTTATATATTTTACATATGATATTAAAAAGGAAACAGCATCAGGCTCAGTGGTTATAGCTAGCTAGGGTACTGGATAGCATGCAGTTGTCTTGCATTCAAATCCCGGACAGGGTTTGGTTTCAGTGATCCCAGAGTCAAATCCACATGCACCATGCATGTGCCAAAGTCAAATTTATCTTTATATATCTGTTTATAAATAATAAATTGATTATATATAATGTTTACGTCTTAAAACTTGTTTGGCCATTTCCTTTTTATACAATTTATTGATAAAATATTAATGTAATATACAGTAAGTTATATATGTATTATAGAGCTTGAGTGTCAGGCTTGTTAAAAGACCTACTAGAAAAATCTGTTTACTTATTAAAACTCATAACATGAACAAGATATTATGTGTTAATATGTTGTATTGTGTGGTTTATCAGTCTATTCCAGAAATCACAGCACTCAACCCAATCTCAACTACAGTGCCTTTGGTGTGTGTCCTGGCTGCAACTGCCGTCAAAGATGCTTGGGATGATTTGGTTAGTGACTTAATCTTGCATAGATATATAAGCTGTCTCGATTAGTCTATGCGTAGAATGATACTTTTTGTCAATTTATATTAGCTTTAATTTATGATTAAAGGCTAAATCCTTACAGGAGCATTTTTATGATTGTACAGTGTGGTAGTTTAAAACCTTGATCATCATTGGAAGTTTTATGAAAGGTGTTCACAACATTTCAAATGCGTTTTACTGTTTTTCAGAGCAAAATATTATGTTACTTTTAACTTGCACAGCACCAGAAAACTGCAAAGATCTTAAACTTCTTACAATCTAGAATGTACTGTAGACAATTATTAATTTCTTGAGTCAGCCACAATAACAATGAACTGCAATAACAATTTAAATTTATTTTGATTGTTTTATAATTTGCAAGTCACAGTATTTGAGAAAAAATAGTTTGAGATAAACACCAAAAAAATATAAAATATAACAATACAATACAATACAATATATACAAGTTCTCAACTCGGGGCTTTTCAGAACCTGTTTACAAGTATATAAAAGGTCAGACAGTTGAGGGTCTTAGAAAGTCCGCTAGAGTGGCTCACATTTTATGGCACAACTAGCAGCCAATAAGAAGTGCCCTCAATCGATGGAAGAAACAGAAACAGGCCACAACACCTGGATCACTACCCTACTCTTTGAAACAAGTGTGTGGGTTCTTTTAAGTCCCTCGATAGAAGGAGCGAGAGACTGGACCTATGGTTTAACGTCCTTATCTGAGAAGACGCGAATTCGAAGGTCTAACTGTTAATTTTGCAGATGTTAGAGCAAAGGCAGCACCTTCTCCTCAAATTATTTTAAGACCCTGAGTGAAGGTCCGACCGGGAATCGAACCCGAGCCTCCCGCACTGCAGACTGGTGCCTTACCAACTGGGCTAACCAGGCAGCAGTTAGCCCAGTTGGTAAGGCGCCAGAATATATAGAAAGGTTTTAGTATCACACTAAAACATCTAATTTATAAAGTCAAACAATAAGTATTTTTTATTCAATATTTAGTAACAGTTAGGATCATGAAGTGCTATCTACACAACAAGCATGCAATCATAACTAGCTACCACATAGATTACAAACATCATGTTCTAACAATTTTAAATTACTGTTTCCTTTAAAGCTCACAGTTAAAACTAAATGGCTGAAACAACAAAAGGAAACATAAAAAACATGAATAGGTTAAAATATCAAAATGCATGGTACTTCAGGTAAATGAACTTAGAAATCTAGACGGCATACTACCTATTATCTCTACTCAACTTGTGATGAAATGGTTGTACTCTTGAAAGTGACCAAAGGTTGTGTAAAATTTTACTTTCAACAGAAACTTGTATAAGCAAGTAAATGGTTTGTAGAAGCCTCAAATGTAATAAAGGTCCTTAAGCTAAGCATAATGAGAATTTGGCCTTAAATGTAATACCGATTGGGTCCTAAACGTAATAAAGGCCCTAATTAAATGTAATACAAGATTGATCTTAAATGTAATAAAGGCCCTAAATGTAATAAAGTTGGTCCTAAATATATATATAAATGTAATAGACCAGTGGTCCTAAATGTAATAAACCCGTAATTACACTTAGCGCCTGACATCAAGGCCTTAAATGTAATAACAGTCCCAAACTAGAAGCTGACATTGTTTTACCGATCAGTCACACAATCAGACTGCATATTAATGGCCAGAAATTGGATCAAGTAAAGTGCATCAGATATCTTGGGGTCTACATTGACTGTCATCTCACTCGGGAATAGCCATGTGCAGCATATATGCAAGAAAATAAAACACAGTATTGGTATATTAAGTAAGATCAGACACTTTGTACCTATGGCCATATTAATACAATTGTACTACGGACTTATATTTCCATATTTATCTTATGCAGTGACAACCTGGGGAAATACCTATATGTCTACCCTCAAACCCCTCATGATTCTTCAAAAGAAAGCTGTTAGACTGATCACTTTCTCCAAATTCAATGCACATTCTAATCCGCTCTTTTCAAAACTAGAGATACTAAAACTTACTGATGTAATATTCCTACAAAAT
>JAOBAT010110934.1:0-14537 GCA_026413305.1 Hydrozoanthus tunicans
GCTGCGGATGTATATCCATGTGAATGGTTAGGTCTAATAAGAAAGAATCCTCTGGGGCAGCCATGAAGGTCATTCCATGAAGGTCCCATCTGACGATAGACCGATTGATTTTATCCCTTGAGCAAAGGCTTGCTAATATTCGATGACGAAGCAGCAAAGGCGGCTCTAAATAGAGCCCCAAGGTTTCTGTTGACGTTAAATGAGCTTTTGGGCTATGTAAGCCGTAAATAGTAATCAGAATTAAGGTAAAATAAAAGTATGAGCTAGAAGCAGACATAAAAGTGCAGAGCCAAAACGCAACCTTAAAAATCAAGGCTATTTCGGGAGCACTCTTAAGATTAGAAACACAGATGGAGAGGGTGAGCCTGAGTGTACTTTTAGTTGGAATATTTAAGCAAGTTGCCTATAAATAGTTCAGTTTTAAATATTTGGCTCTAAATCTATGATTACAACAACATATGCGACGACGAAAGCAGCCCTTTCTCGGGATTAACTTCATTTTATTTTATCTGGTGTCTTCGTTAGTTTCTGCCCTGGTCTTGGCAAGTTTACCAAGCCAAAGTGGCTAAGCCTTGGTTATCACAAAGAAACAACCTTAAGCTTCCTTTACCAAAGTCGAAGCCAAAAGAGCAAATACTAGTAATTGCATTTTGCCATGTGTTTGTGAAGGAATACAATCAACAATTATGCAACGTGACAACAGTGCAAATTTAATCTCGATGTTTTGTCCAAATTTGTTTCTTGGAACAATGTCTTTCTTGAGGAAATTTTAAATCAAAGCGTTTTATTCTTTCAAAGACAGCAGTGTGTTAAAAACGTTAATCCACAATAAATTTCACTGCGTAAGTAGCATATTCAGTGCGAAGCAGTAGACACTAATGTACTTAAAAACCGTTCTATCTTTTGATACAGAATATGTAATTTTTTTGTTGTCACTGTTTGTCAAAATATTAAACGAGATTTGCAATACTAAGTGACATTAAAGAGCAAACACAACGGCGCTCATTTTTATAAGGATCAAAATTCAATTACGTGAAGCTCACTCACTGTTCTATATTTGTAGCCAATCGCGTGTTGGCTTGGAAAAGCAAATCCAAAATGTTTTGCATCTGTTTTGTGTTGCAAGTCTTGAATTGAATGTTAAGACTAGTACAAGCAAAGTAATTTCAGGTTATGGAAATAGTAAAGTCAAACTTACATTGTCTGCATGTAAAATTGAAATAAATTGCCTGTATTGACGGGTTTTTTTTTTTTCATCAGCTTTACCAGGCAAACAAAACTAACTCTTGTACAACACAGCTACTTTCAGTCGAGCTTCATTGAACTAGACGGCAATGTTTGAAACGTTGTGCAGTTTTTAGTTTTTGTAAACGTAGGTAATAAATATATTTGAAGAACGCAATAATTTTGTTGCAATTCATATCTGAAACTTACCAAGTCAAGCTTTTGGTTGTGGTTGTTTTGGACTTGGCAACGCAGGTCGAGAAACATAGCAATCATTTCCTAAAGTTGTTGAGCACCTTTCGATATCTACAAATAATTATATTTTCGCTAATTCATATCCGTCTTAAAAGATAAACTGTGGTTGGTCCACAACTTTAATTAAACTTCAAACACAATATCCGTGAACGTTTACCCATAGTTAATCTAGGGACTGGTTATACAACTATTGTTGTAGGTCTTTTTTTCGTCATTTTCTTTTGTTTTCTAGTCCTGAAGGTGCACAAAACAAAAAAAAGTTTTGAGATTCAAATCAACAAGTAGCCAGTCAAAGCATTCTCAAAAACACCTGAAACAAAGAATGTGCAGGGTCGCGGCTCGTTCAACCTCCAACAATTCTTTGTTATTACCCTTTGAAGTTTGCTGGCTTCACAACCAGTTCCTAGATAAACCTTTGGTTTAACCAGTGTTTACACAGCGGCGTTGCCACTCATTATTGCTCGAAATTTAAGGACTTTGCTGGTGTATGGACAGCCATAGATTAAGATTGTCTGTGCGTAAAGACCGAGAAAATGCATCATTTGCATACGTCCAAAAACCTGATGCTTTTCTTTAGAGAAACGTTTAATGAATCACTTTCAAAATAATGGTTAAAGATACCCGAAGTTAACAGTTAGGGAGAAACCCGTAGAAATATAAATAACTCTACCTTGTTTAATTAGGTATGTTAATTTCACGCTAAACCTGAAGCATTAGTTTAGTGTGCACTGAAAGCAACAACCTGCTGTTAAGAAAAATAACAAGTTATTTTATAGAAAAAGTTCTATTGCTTCATTGACACAACATGTGATTTTTTTTCTGTAGTAAATAATTCAGTTTACCCAGATTTTGTGACAGAATAAGAAAGAGGAAAAATCGAGGCTCGAAATGATACCAGCTATAAGAATGAGATTGTTTCTTATCCTTTTGTTGTTAATAATTTGGACAGATAATTTGGTTAACTCAGTTACGCGTATACGGTAACTAACATCTGTGCTTATATAAGGATAAAAATTATTTGCTTAAAGTCCATAAAATGCTGACAATTTTTTAGGGATCGAATCATTTCAAATATAAATTGAATACCTCTGCAAAAATTCATACACGACCGCTTTTTCAGGGAACTGGGTTGTGACGTCATTCCCGATTTGTAATATTGAGCAAATGAGATCTTTTCTAAACACAAATAACAAAAGGTCTGAGAACTGTATGAGGTATAATTGGAATATATCTACTTCTGAATTTCGAATCATTCATGTCCATCTTGCTGAATCTCAAATGTGTATAAAAAATCGAGAGTACAACCGGTTTCGGTTTCTCAGCCTCCAAACACTTTTAATGGTAATAAAATTTATTCTTAGTATTATAAGCACTTTTTAAACTCAATCTTTCCAAAAAAAATAAACACCGTTTAAGTGACTCTTTTAGCATGTTCCATTCATAAATCACAGTAAGAAAGCTCGACTCAAACAGTAAACAGGAGTACAAAAAAGCACTGAAGTGTTGTCGCAAAAGTTGCTTGAGTTAAACAACCTTTTGCCGGTGATTTTAAGGGCGACTTGTTTAGTAACGAATAATATTCCATGAGGAATCAAACCTAACTTGCTGGTGTGTTCTTATCGGCTTATGCCATACGTAATTTATATTGAAATACATCGCTTCCAACCATGAAGATTTGTTTTTGTTATCGATAGGTAAGAGCCACCTCGCAGTGGAAATTGATTTGCAAATCGGTTCACAAAACCAGTTCAAGGAAACAAGAACCTACGCTTCCCTCGGCTGAATGCGCCTGAAAAAGAAGGGCCCTGGTGCCGAAAGTTTAATGATTAGTCGATGAGTGACAGGGTCCTTTCGATTTCATGAAGGCATTCATGTCTAAAAAACTGGCAAAACTATAAGCTCAGCATTGTTTTACAAAACAGCTCCCTTATTCACTTAGTGATTATTTCTTCTTCCAGGCTGTTTTCAACTGAAAAACGTCTGTTTTGTTTGCTAAACTAATACATTTAATAATGTTCCAGCACGAAAATATATTGTGTTTGCTCTCGGCAAGTACAGTTATTATGTTTCGGGTTTCAGAACATCAAATAAAACAAAGAACGGAACATTCTAAGAATATCGCTTATAAGCAGAGTGAAAAGAGTGCCAGAGCTGATATTTCCGCAATATGACTTGCAGCACATGAATTTTACTCGTTTAATCTTCTCAAAGGGAACAAACACATTTTCGTACGTATTCAATTTTTTTTTGAGTTCGCAAACATCATGTGTTCTTTTTTTTCTTCCAATAACCTACTTGAGTGGATTTTGTCCCGTTTTTCCCTGCTGCTCCTTTTTTTTCAACACGTTAGTCTTTTTGTTAACTTATTACTTTTTGTTAGCGTGTGCGACTTGTAATCCTAGGGTTGCAAGTTCCAGCCCCATTGTGTCCTTGAACAAGACACTTTACCAGACTAATTGTTCAAGTCGATCTTGTTCAATGATAAATATGACACTAAAGTTTGCTTTTTTATCCACCTCTAATTCAATTTTACTTTTTCTTTTAGGTTTCGATCAACCACGCCACATGCTGAGAATGGAGTTGTTCCTATATTTTCTTATTCTCTTAGGCGTTATTTCAAAGGTTGCAAGTCTTGGAAAATGCCCAGCTGTGAAAGAGTACATGTACTCTTTTGGTGAGTGTTTTGAAATACATCGCTTCCAACCATGAAGATTTGTTTTTGCTATCGACAAATACTGAAAAATTCGAGAAGTCTCGCAAAAAAAGGAATCATCGCATATGTATTCAATATTTCTTACCGGGAAAACCCATCTCTCTTAACTTCAAACCTTAAACCAGGGTCAGCAAGTTGTTTGTAGAAGCTTCAAAATTTCTGGTGAATACCAAATTTAACAGGGTTTTTTTCAAAATAAAAATGTAAACCTGTATATTGCACAAGTGTTTGGAAGTTCGCCGAACGATTTGAGAAGGTCTCGATAGCTCGTTGATGAAAATGGAAAGCTGATACTATCCTTTTAATTTTAGTATCTATGGGGATATTTTGAGGTTTAGGCATGGTTTTGTTATTGTATCGAGAAAATCTCTGACTTCAACACTGAAACAAAACTGCTTTATGGGAAAACCATCTGCATGCGGACTCCTGAGCGTTTAAAAACCCATGCCTGATAGCGTTTTATCTTTTAACTTCTACCCTCTTCATCTTCTACCTGTTTTAGAACGTGCATTAATAGTGCTTCTCGTTCTAGATTTTGTTTTGGATAACCGTGTAGTTGCAGAGCTTTTAACTGCAACTGCCGACCGGTGCTTGGCGAGATGCTCTGTTGAATATCGGTGCCGATCAGTGAATTACGAAAAACGCTCTCTCACTTGCCAACTCAACAGCGGTACCAGGAACAATTTTCCAAGCTGGTACAAGCCACGAAGGGGATGGATTTATTTTGAAAACAAAGTGGGTGAAATATGTCTTACTGACCAGTTATAAACTTAATTTTCTATTTTCTTGTTACGTGTTTCAAAGAAAGTAACAATTGATATTTCTTTTTTATTGATTTGTCAGATTGCAGATACTTTGCTGCCTGTTGGTAAGTGTGGATTTGATATTTGGAAAAGAGACGTATACAAGTTGCGATTTCATAAGTTTTCAGATCACTATAGCCACTATGATTTACCTTTTTATGACCTTTCATTCTATTATGAAGTTTTTAATATACTCTCTATATATTTACTTAACTCCGGCCTTATCTTGATGTTGAAAGAAAGAAAAAGAACTATGGCTGGTGGATATTATAAATCTTTACTTAGATTGGAATAGATACCGAGCTAAAATTCAACATGTTGTCAAAACGCAGTTGATGGTGAATGGGGACAATGGGAGAAATGGTCTGAGTGTAATCGTGAGGAAAATACCGGAAATAAAAGCCGAAGAAGAAACCGCCATTGTGACAACCCTGCTCCTAAGAATGGAGGAAAGAGCTGTGGTGGTGGAAGGATGGAAAAGCAAACCTGTAGTAAGTTGACTTTGATAAAAAAGCAGGAGAGAATGTTCTAGAACGAGAAAAAATGTTGTTACATCCTTTTTTTACTATCCGGCAGAAACAAAAAAGATACACAAGTTTAAACTTTTTTCTTTGATTATTGGAAACTGACTAGATTAAAAGGTCTTCTTTCAAAAAAAAAATTGCTTAGTTTCCAATTAAATTTTTGTAGCTTAAACAGAGCTACATATGAGTAGTGTAATGAGCTAACGAGCACGTATCATAACATGTTTGAATCATAATTAATTTGTGTTTTTTTTTTTCAAAAATAGAATAATACACGTGAAACGCGCTTTTTCTTTCCATTCCGGGCATGAAATACCTTGTTTTCCAGTGTTTCATTGGGACATCTAAGAAAATTTTATCAATTTAATTTTTAATGCTTTTAAAAATCTTTGAAGCAGGTAAATAGACACGATTATATCTTTTTAAGTCTCAAACCAGACTTTTTCCCGCCTTTTCGGGATGGCAGAAGTTTATTTCGCACCATTTTCCAAAGTTACAAACCCCAGTTTCCCCTTGTTTCTTCAGACTGTTGTGGAATTAAATCAAATTATATTAAAAGCTCGTAAAGTTGTCCGACCTAGAGAATAATCACAATTAGTTGAACAAGAAAAAATACCACAAACAATAATGTATTATTAAAAGCTTTGTTGAGTTTTCGTTAGCAATGAGTTATGGAGACATCAAAAACTGCCTCAAAGCTTTAGAATCGCCGCTATCATAACAAGCACGAGTGTTAAGGGAGCAAATAACATAATAATATAGGAACAAAATGTTTGTCTTAGTTTTTAATATGTTCAAATTTCAAATTTAAATTTTCATCATTTTATCTTCTGGAAACTCGGTTAGTGTTTTTCATTTTCAAAATTGGTGTTTTCCATATGAATTGTGATGCCGGCCATGTCAACTGAAGATCTCTTATTAGCAAAACATTTGTTGACATTTTCATCAGTTTTTTTTAAAAAGGTGGTTACATTTGACGTTTAATAAGACTTTGTTTTTGAAATGCCTTATAAGAGAGTCTTGACCAGGAAGCAAGTATTGAAAAGAATATAGTCTACCGGTTCGTACATGTCCTTCCACAACAAACCAAAAAAGTCGCGATTGTTCAACGTAAAGTGGCAATGATTAAAATAGTTTTGCAAATTGGATTCAATGAATGCAAAGCTGACATATTTTCGCCTGCTTTTATCTTATTTTACTACTTTATAATACCTCTCAAAACGATGTTTACAGAAACTCGCTGAGTTTTCGTCAGCGAAGAAGAGAACAGCACAACAAAATTTCTCAAAAGCTGTACAAGATAAGTAATTGAACTAGCAGTGAGAAAGCAGCCAAACTGCAAATACGGTGCTCCAAATCTTTTCTCCTTTTTTAAAAAAGCGATCTGTCGAACCTCTCTAAAAAAACTCTGCGTTTTGGTTATAATGAGATGCAAGAAAAATTGGTGAAAACCATCAATCTGTTTCTTGTTTTGTGCAGAATGGAAAAATTAGTGTACAAATATACACATTGGGTTCGCAATTGAAAAAGCGGCATTTTCGTGTATGACTTGCGTTTATCTTAATTTCTCTCTATCGATCGTATCTGGTTTCAAAAAGAATTTTACTCGATGGATCTGTCATGCGGGCAACTAAGAAAAAATTAAGACAAGAAATCTAGGGCGTTTGTTCGTACAATACCACTTTAAACCCTCTCAACACTGCACTCATATTGTTGCGCACTAAGTGTTCTTTTCATCTAACAACAAAAGGTTTGCTTTTCCTGACAGTTGACGGAGGATGGTCTGAATGGAGCTCGTGGAGCAGGTGTCCGCAGTCACAAACTCACAAAACGCTTGCACCACCATACAGCTATAGGTCACGTGCTTGTACTAATCCATCTCCTCAAAATGATGGCCTTGACTGTAAAGGAAAACATCTGGATAAAAAACTTTGCTGTCCCAGTAAGTGTTTGATTATGTCAACTTCATACAGACAAGAGACACAGACAACGAATTATCTGGTGACTAAGCTCAAACTCATTTCGTTAGGTTTTGGAAAAAATAAACCAAAAAGAACATTATGTTCTGTGATTTAGATGACTGACTAAACTGAAAATTAATTTGATACTCTTCGTACTAGCTTGTAATTTAAACTTTTGAGGTTTGTTGTTTGTATGTTAGCTTACTCCTTTTCTGCTCAATTGCAGAAAAGGATGGTTGCTTCACTCTTCTCCAGTACCTCTCGACTCGAACGTCCTACTCTTTGGCGTCATTTGAGATCAACAACAAGTTGTTCTTAGCTTTCCCAAACATGAGAGTTAGATTACTTCCAGTGGTCCGACCAATTTCGCCTGTTTTCCACTTAAGCAAGGGTGAATTCACACTTAACCAAACATTAAACACATCAGCTGCAAGAACTATGGCACATTTTAGGTTTGGAGATAAACATTTTCTTGCCATTGCAGAACTTTCTGGTGTTACAATTTATGCATGGCAGATGGGAGAAATTAAAAAGCGTAGTCGGATTTCGTCTGGCATTGCCAGCGATGTTTTACCGCTCGTCTATCACGGAAAACTCTATCTCTTATTAACAGTCGGTCTTAGTCCAAAAATGGCGCTTTATGAATTGAAAAATAGCACAACTATTATCAAGGATCATAATTTTTATTATTCTAGGAGAGCATTATGTACCACCTGCAAACTGTCTAATCAAAC
This sequence comes from Hydrozoanthus tunicans, assembly GCA_026413305.1. Taxonomy (NCBI): domain Eukaryota; kingdom Metazoa; phylum Cnidaria; class Anthozoa; order Zoantharia; family Hydrozoanthidae; genus Hydrozoanthus; species Hydrozoanthus tunicans. The sequence goes on from JAOBAT010110934.1 coordinate 8,215, forward strand.
ATTTGTTGCTTGTGGCACATACGAAAGAAATAGCTATGTAATCAAAATTCTAAAATGGTTGGGAGGTAAATTTGAGACATTTCAAACTTTTCCGTCTCACACTGTTTATCACCGTCCACATTGTTTTGAAGTCAATGGAACATTTTACCTCGCAGTTGCTAGTTACATTTTCGAAAAGTACAAAACTGATTCGTATATCTATCGCTGGAATGGCAGCGGTTTCTTTCATTACCAGTCCATCCCAACACATAAGGCAAGCTTCGACTCATTCACAACCAACAGTGGAGACACGTTCCTGGCCGTGGGTAATTACTACGTAGGGAGTGATGTTCGATACAAAATTAAGTCAGCTGTGTACAAAATGATTGGGAACAAGTTATTTCTACACCAGCAGTTTCCAACCGAGGGCGCACGTGAAGTTAAAGCAATAAGATATGAAGGACAGATCTTTCTTGTGTTTGTGACTCATCTTCAGAAGGAGAGATCTAATAACACGGAAATATACATTTTTAGATAAGCTTTGCCGCAAGTAAAGCAAATTACCGCAACGACTGTGGTAACAGACAGTATAGTGTCTTTCTGGTGTCTGTAGTTCTAGTCAGCCAACCCTTGGACAGAGGAGGCTAAAAAAGTAAATAGCGTGGAACTATTATTCATGTTTAAGTATAATGTTTTCGATCGGTAAATAATAATAAACAAGCAAAACAAAGAAACGCAAACTTTGACCAAAACCTAGTCGTTAAAACGTGGTTACCATGGCAACAAGGTATGGCGTACCCACATGAAAACTACACTGTCATGTTACCAGATAAATTTTAGGAAAAGTCACGAAATATGGGTGGGATATCTTTAACTGCCTAGTAATGAGACGGATTTTAATGCAAGGGTGGCGTCAAACGCCCCCCCCCCCCCCCCAGTCTGAATAGGGTTAAATCGCGCCTGCAGAAGTAATAACAGAGTTTTAGCTGAACTATCACCAGATGTCATTTGATAAGTCGGGTGTCTCAAAAGAACGTGCCAAACTCCAGCCACCTCGGATACTTGCGGATTGAGGCCTACCATTTGGTCAAAGTCAACATCACTGAGCTGCATGCATATAATGTGCATGGAGAAGAGCAAAGGTCTTAATCCACGGTGGCGTAAGCATACGTTCGGAGGCGCCTTAATACACTCTTTTTTTCTTGTCTAAGCGCCTGATTACCCAACAATATTTCTAAAATCTGATTCAATAAGAGAAAAATTAAAAAAACGCAATAATTTTAATTTCTCTACGCTGACACTTTCTATTTTGAATATACGTATGTTTACTGTCTTTATTCTTCAACGCTAGTTTTTCAGTTTAAAAACATATTTCTTTCTATAAATGTGTAACCGTTAAGACAACATTTTTTCAGGGATGTGTCCTATAAAGACAAGCGGCCAGTCCACTATTTCTGGTCGGAAAAAAAACTTCAGGGTTGGGGAACATCACTGTCTGTTGTTAATGTCTTATCAAGTTTCGATACATTTGGGAAAAGATATTAAAGTTCCACAAAACTCAACGATTGACCAGTGCAATATTACCAAGATTGAACATCGTGACATTGCACAACAGCCGGTGTACTACAGACCAACAAGGACTAGGCAACACCCAGAATAGTGGGAAGGAGAACGAGTCCATGTTTTGACGTTGAGTGCGCAACGTGACAAGTTCTTCTCAGGACCTTGAGTTGTGCACGCGCAAGTAAACAGAAGTCATCTTGTCCTCGCGTTGTCTTTTTCTATCTAATACTTCTATAAGCAGACGAACAACTGCCCTTTGTCAATTGAACTGATTTCTCCTCCGAATGAACTTAAATATCGCCGGCCCCTTTCTCTGCTTCTAAACAAATCAAGAGAAAACAACCAACCTTGAAAGCAATAAACAGTTTGTAAACATGTTTTTTATTAATTTAAATTGTTCGCTAACTTTAACTTCACAAGCACAGGTTACTTTGTCAAATTTATGAATAACTTACATCCTTTTAATATAATTTTTGTAATCATTATTTTATTGTAATTCTGTCATGGCCACCATTTGAACACATTTTGCACTTTTTTAAGAAGCTGATCGAGCCCCTTCACTTCAGGAAAAGAGCGAAGAAGAATATCTTTCATTCCGTTGTCTCGGACCCAGTCTAAGCCAGCTTGGGTGTAATACTCCGCCTTGTAGTCGTCGGTGAGAAACCTGAGAACAATAGATCGAACACGTGAGAGAGTTGCTTGACCGTTTTCAAGGCGTTATAGTCTAGTACAAAATTACTTTCTCTAGAGCAAAAAGACGTAAGTATTTGACCATATTTCTAACCTATGGTGAGACTAGGCCGACAACTTTTTATGCCCACTACCAACAACCTCGCTTGCATAATTTATGCAATATAAACTCGTTTTTCACTTTTCTTTACTATTTTTCTTATAATTGCTCTCACTTTTGCTCTCCTTTCTGAAAGAGGAAGTTGGCCTCTAAAAAATCATTTCAAAAATCTAAGTTTGTACTTGCATGTAGATCGCAGCTACATGCCAAGGGGACAAATAACACAAAAAAAGGATTTTAGGTGGTGAACAAGAAACATTAATCCAAAAGTCCCTGACAGTTTTAGAAAATAAAGACGAAGCAAAGGGCGAAAATAAACATTTTGTTCATTTCCAATCAAAATATGATCGAGTAAATAAACAAATACGATGTCAAGGTGGAATACTGCTATATTTCGGTTTTATTTCAAAACCACAATCATGCAATGGTTTACAAAAGTTTCAACGTATTTATAGTGAAGCTGATGAAAGCGAGACAAAGACAGAAACAACAATGGATTTAGTGAGTGAGAAGTTTTTGAAGAAACATTAAACTCAGGCAGTATTACTTCTAAAAGTTCATAAGGCTGTTAATAAATATTATATTATCTACTCTGTAGAAGGGTTGAGCGAAACTGACGCATCGGTTTAGAGTTTAGAAACTAGAGAGATGGTTGTATTTAAGCAAGGGAACCTGCATATATCTAAGGCCCAAAACTTTGTTGGATGGTGAGAAAGATGAAAAAGTATTTGAATGACAAAAAGATTGCTATGGTTTGAGGACCGTTTGGCGAAATTATATCAAATATCAACTGAAAATTTGATTTTTAGACTTCCCAAAAATCATCAAATTCAAAATTCTCTTTAAAACTACCAATCTTCAAAAAATAAAATACATTAATTTTTTAAACTCATTCAAATTTAAAACAATCAAGATGATTTTCCTTCATACAATCTCTGTTACAAGCCATGCGATTTTGTAGATTCAAATCATGGACGGAGATATCGTAGGAAACATGAGGAAAAGTGGCCACAAAATGTGCCTTGGGTGTACCCTGGCCTTAAGACCATCTGCTTAGGAATCCAGAAAAAGGCAATTTTTGGGGATTCTCCCCACCATGTCGTTTAAAACAGTTTCGAAACGTGCAAGGTAAACGCCAAGGGATCCGCCATCTTTGCACTCGCGATGTAATCCGTGACGTCACAACATCAAATCGCGGTTTGTTAGCGAAGAAATGTAAGCTTTTTCTTTTAACGTATTTTTTTATTCTGGATAATTTTACGAAAGTTGCAAGCAACTAAACAGTCGGAGCAAGGCAAGAGAGCTATTTCATCATACGTCATTGCAACATGACGGCCTCCATGGGTTTGACTAGTGCTTTCTCAATTTACTCATTTTTGCAAAACATTAATAAAAACATTGTTTAGAAAGTACATATTGATGTTTCTAAGCACATCAAAAAATTACTTTTAAGTGCATATTCCCTTTAATCATTTAATAAACTTTCAAGATCTCTATTTATCCCTTACACACCTCAGACGAAGAACTAAAGCCCAATGTTTATCTACGGCGTAAAACATATTAAAACTATTAAACTGTTGGTGTAGAAACACCGACGTAACACTCAACCAAATCACATAAAATCTTGGATTTGTTTTGTTATAGGATGTGAAAAGGACTTCCTCTTTCCTTTTTGTTTTGTGAAGAACGTAGCGGCAAAGGAGTGTTATCACCTGGAACTACAGCATAAATTATCTTATAGTTATTTCACCTGTCTGTCATGAGTCTACGGTTCGCCATGAGTACAAACAATTGGAACGCGGTCTCACTGAAACCAAATCCTTGGGGTCTAGGGCTCTCAGCCAAGCAACCAACAAGAAGGTCTACGCTCTCTAAGTCATTGTTGTAAATGGCTTTCAGTTCTTTTACAATGACTGGGTCGTCGCTTATCTCCTCGAATGACTTCCTGGGCTTCAAGTGTATAAGCTGACGGAACCGGTTATAACGAGGGAGGCCGCGTTCGCGATCTCGTAGAATATCGACCATGGCGAGATCTACGACCTAAAAGTGTACAGAAAACATGCTTTAAGGTTCTTTTCTTGTTCGTATTGCACAACAACAACAACTAACTAAATCCTTTCTCGAGCCTTAGTGGCTCATAGGGCCGGCGCTTATCTTCGATTTCTGCAGCGTTTGACGGATGAGAGTCATTGACTCCCCTTGGACAGGACACTAACTAAGGCATTGAATTAAGCTAAAAGCTAAATCCTTCCTCGAGCCTTAGTGGCTCATAGGGCCGGCCCTTTATCTTTGGTTTCTGCAGTGTTTGGCGGATGAGAGTCTTTGGCTCCCCCTGGAAAGGACAATAATCTAGAGCAGGTTATCCCCCTGCAAAAGTTGGTACTCATTTATACAGCTTACAAAGTCAGGCAAAGTGTCTTGTTTAAGAACACAACACAGTGGTGTGACCAGGGGCTCGACCTCGCAATCCTGGGATTACGAGTCGAACCGATTGGCCACTGCGTCGCCAACTTTTAAGGGGGAGGGGAAAGAGGAGGTAAAATACTACTGGTAGCAACAAGTGTTCTCAATAATTTAGTTCAGGCTTACTTGACTTGATGAAGAGTCCATTAGTTTGAAGACTTTATGTTGAAAAACTGATTCTTGATTTGCTATGAAGATACACAACAAACCAACAAAAAGCATGCATCACTCTTAGTTACCCCTGGAGCTGATTGCTTAAGGTCGTGAAATATAGAGCGAAGAGCTTATAGAAAGAGGCAAAAGATCTTACCCCACCCCCCTGGTGTGGTGGAATCTTCAGATTTGAGAGTAGCTTTGGGTAGTTTTGAAGTACTACGGCTCCTGGAACGGTTTTCCCGAACGTGTATAAAATATCTTGCAGCTTGTTTTCGTCAAACATTCTCCATGCATTCGTAAAAGAGTACTTTGGCAGAGAATAGGATTTTCCAGTTGGTTTACCTACAGGATAACAAAGAAAAAATTCTAGAGAAGTAACTTTTTTTCCCTACCAGCTAGGAATTAACGGCCTTAGTGTTGCTTACTTCAAAGAAACTTGAGCAAGAATCTTTTGATTTCCCCATAATCCAGTTCCATTTTCTTTGGACCTTGTTGATACATTGCATTGAAAATTGTTCAAGTTATTTAAAAATGTTTTGGGTTATTGTCATACCTAAATCGACTGGCATGTTTGAGTGTAAATTTCTTAGCTTACGTCCCAATTTTGGGCTGTATAGTGAATTCATTTATACTTAATACTTTTATAAGTTTATCATTATAAGAAAGTTCATCGATCAAGAATAACCAGTAAAATCGTTATTTGTTAACACTAATTATGACTGAGCAAAGTTTTCAGCAAAAAACTTACTGAAAGAATTTTAATGGTAATTGTTAAGTACCTCTTACCATTAACAGAAAAATTGAATGTGAGTAAGACAGATAAGTATTTCAATTTGAATAATGTACTGAACTTTTTTTGCAGATGAGGCTGGTAGGCAAATTTGAGCAAATCATAAGAACTATGAAAACCGTAAAAAGCTATGCTCTGAAATACAATACTAAGATACTATCTTTTTGGCTCAAAAGCTCTATTTTGTAATTTTGGACTAAACTGACTGTCAACAATCCCATTTTGTTTGACAACCACTTTCTCCCGCTTTAGCAATTAGTAGTAGCTGTAGAGTATCAACCTTGTCAATACAATAAAAAATAATACAATTCTGCACATTCACCGCACACGTTTGCGAGAAGATGCAATAACCTCCGACAAGGTGCACTCACTTTTAAAGAAATCAAATATGTTTGATCCATGCTATATAAGTGCCCTATAAGGGAGTACCTACCGTTTAACATTAAAGTGCTCCCAATCACGGCTGTTTAGCACCTAATTGCTAAATAATTCATGATGTAAAAGACCCTTAAGCCCACCGCACACTTGTGCGATAGCATGCAATTTTTGTCGCATGCAATCAAAATTGCAGCACATCGCTTC
>JAOBAT010110945.1:0-14536 GCA_026413305.1 Hydrozoanthus tunicans
GAAAACGTTTGTTTTAAACTACGATTTAACCTTTATACCATTTTTGATATTTTAACCTATTTGGCATTTTTATGTATCCTATTATTATTGTTGTTGTTGTCGTTGTCGTTGTCGCTGTTGTTGTTGTGTTGTTGTTGTTGTTGTTGTTGTCGTTGTCGTTCCTGTTGAAAAATAAAGTAAGTTTAAACATTCTCAAGGGCGGAATTCATGGCGTTTTTTTTAAAAGGAGATAATTTCAAGCAACTTTCTAGCTGTAAATTGTAAAAGTCTTTGTCCTTACTTGTCCGAGAACCGCTATCGAATTGTTTTCATATCTAGTAGTTACCTTTTCCATAACCTTTTGTTAAAAACCTGTAAATTTATTCATTTGGCCTGTGTGAAAGGTTACAAACGGTTGGTGTTATCTAACTAAATTTTGAACCAGCAAAAATTATTTCAACAATTTAGGACATTCGGCATTATTAAAAAGTTTGAAAGTCATTGTTTTAAAAAAATTCACACTCAGCTTCAAATCTTCTTTTTAACTTCTTCTTCTTCTTCTTCTTCTTCTTCTTCTACAACTACTACTTTTTCTTCTTCTTCTACTTCATTTTATAGTTTCGCTTCGCTTTATTTTATAGTTTTCCACATTAATTTTTATAGCGCAAACAGGTATAATTTGACCTTAGTTTGCAATTGTTATCAGTCATTTGTTTTTGTTACTATTACATGCAAAAGTTACAGATTTGTAGCTGACTTAAAATTATCACCCACTTCAGACAAATGCAATGCCACAATGAAAACTTGTGAATTTCTAACGGTACAAAAAACCGGATTATCACATACTTAGCCATAATACAGTATTCTCTAGATTTTTCTTTAATCTTTCCATGATTTGGAGTTTTCAAAATTGAAGAAAATGCCTTTTAGTTAAGGAATCAAAACAGCTATTAGTATAAACACTCGTTGTGATCCTGTCTGCGGATCAAAACTCATTTGGAAAAAACCCAAACGCCAATCAAATTTCTTGATTCCTTCCTCGTATTGTTTGTACTGTGTTTGCTTATCGCATTACGCTGCAGATAAGGTTGAGTGACATTTTTAAGAACTCTTGTAAACCGGGGAATCTAAGGTGACGGCGTGGGCGATAGAGCCAAAAAAAATTTGAGCAACAAATTAGTTTGTTTAAAAAAAAGTTGCCCACTTTAAACAATGGATGTTGTTGGACTGAAAATTAAGCTTACAGACCTTTAAAGATGAGAGAGCTCAAAGCTAAATGAACTTAATTTGTTAAGAAATTTTTCCACTGTCCTATATCTCTGCTGAAGCCAAACCAACTACTTATTGGGAAACAACGCATTCATTCACCTGAAACACCAAAACAAATTAAGTGATAAGATTTTGCTTTTATTGACTCAGTTTTCGACCCATTTTCGGGCCTGACCCTAGCATTCATATCTAATTTGTTGTTGCATAAAAAAGAAACATCGAGAATAGTGATTACAAAAGTCGAAAAACAGAATTCCAGCTCCAGAAATCTTTAATACAAGCGGCACAGTTCGGAAACCTTTTCTACCTCAAGCCGGAAGGGTGTAGTTTGCTTTGGTTTCTTGAGAAAGATTTGTAGAAAATGCCAGAGATCTTAAAGGGATTAAACTCTTGTGAAACAAACTTATTCAGTTATAATTTACAAAGTAAACAGTAACGGACAGACAATGATATGAAGGGCGGTGTTGTAACTCAATATGATTGTTGTGTTTAATGTCAAAAGTGGTATGTAAGATTGATAAGGATAACAAATAGCGGTTTATATATAACTTGTAGGGAATAAAACAATAAACGGTTTGGAGATTTATAGGAAAACAAAGGTTTATATAACTTGTAAGACAGGAGAAAAAATAGTTTATTTAACTTGTAGGGAATAGGATAACTGGCAAATGGCTCATCTAACTTGTACGTAGGAGATCTAAGAGAACAAATTGTTTATATAACTTGTAGGAATTTAGAAAATAATCCTGATGTAACGCGCGCTCTGATCGGTTACAAATCTATTTTCTATGAGAGAATAGAAAATGGATTTGACGTCACACAGCTCAAGATCTTTTTTTCTCTATAGTTATTTTCTAAAAGGGATAAAACAGCATCGCTTGTCTTTCTAGACAATTTTAGAAAATGGTTATGACGTAAGAGGGTACTCAAAAAGCAGAGAGAAAACTCAGCTTCGCCTCGTTTTCTCTCAACACTTTCCTCATGTCCTCTTACATCATAACCATTTTCTAAAATTGTCTAGAAACACAAGTGATGCTGTTTTATTCCCTTAGTAACAATAACTATGAATATTAAAAAAAAAGTATAGTTGGCAAAACCTACTTCCACTACATAATTGATATTTAAGCTCACTCACAAAAATTCATGGCACATTCTGAAAGCTTGTCGAAGAAATTACCAACCCATCAACCCCTCCCCCTCCCCCAATCAAACGGCCAAACCCCACACCCTCATACTTATTAATAAAGATTCATACTCACACATCCCATACACTTTCACTTAAATCAAACTCTGTTAACGGCCGAACACCGAACATTAATTTTGTCAGGCAAATTAAGACTCTGGTCAGATTAAAGACCAGGTACTTAATCTGTTTCAGTAGAAACTTTCAAAGTTGTTCCAAATATCTAACCTAGCTACTTACTTGAAGATGAAATAATTAATCTGAAATTATCATAATTCTTCAGTCCATTTTGAAGTTACCACTGACTAAATAACTGAAGAAAACAACAGTAACAAAGACCCTTTTTCTTTGAGAATTACCATCCATAAATTTTTCTGTTACCATATTCTAATACAATTAAGTAAACACTTGTGATTTGTTTGGTAGTATCTGTTCTTGATCAGACCAATGTTTGAAAGATCATAAAGGTATATAAAGTTATAAATTTTGCAGCCTTGTAAAAATTACTCTCACATACATGCCTTTCTTTGTTTTGTTTTTTTTTCTACATTTTGCTAGCTTGGTACTTGTTACATTTTGTCTCAATATTTTTGTTTTCTAGTAAATAATTCTTGTTTTCGACTCATTTTTTAAAAACTTCAGGCCTGAGATGTATCATCTTTTTGAACACAACTGCAACACATTCAGTAATGAGATTGCCCAGTTCTTAACTGGGAGAAAGATTCCAAAACACATCCAAGATCTTCCTAATGATGTCGCAAATACAGCATTTGGTGCCATGATTAAACCTTTAGTGGACTCAATGTCTGTCAGACCAGCGGGTGGAGCATCAGTGAATACCACTTCAGGGAACACTGATCATTCATGCGCTTCTGGCCCTGAGGGAATCTTTGAGCCACGAGTGAAGCCTCAGGGAACACAAAATAGTGCCAGTACAACCAAGGGAGAACAAAACACCGCAGTGCAATCTGAAAAGCCAAAAGCAGCTATTTTTTATGAGACTGACGTAAGTTCATGATGGCTTGAGGTTTATAAATCAATATTAGAAATTTAATAGATTGAATTTTCACTAAATTGAATTTTTGGTAATTGTGAAGAATAATGCATCTTTTTCTAGTGTAAAATGTTGCTGTCACATTTCATCTGAATGAAATATTGTTTTGAGTCTTAACTTTCAATTTTAAGTAAATATTTGCTAAGTTGCTAATTAATTATTTTCTTTACAGCTCCAGTTTGTCAATCGTTGTCAAAAACTGAATCAAGTAAAACATGACGAACAAATGTGTCTGTCTCATTAATAGTGTGTTCTAAAAATTTTAAGCTTGAACAAAGAATATTGTGAGAAGATGATTACATGTATTTCTATACATAGTTGATCCCTGATGCCCTTTGTTACTATCACAAATATTCTTGTGGCTTTTTTCTGTTGCTTGTTGTTGCTTTGACAATAATTATCTGTCGCCTCAATTCAAGGCTGTGTCGCCTGTCACCAAAACCCCTTAAATGTAGGCCCCATTCTATGCTGCAACCACTTCAATGATGTTTTATGGTAAATGCAGCCATAGTGCCTGTGATATCTTTTATTAGGAAATTTCATTAATCATAATTTTTGCCATAGCTTTTGTACTCCAAAAGCAATGCTTGTTTGTTTCACAGTGAGATTTTATGTTTTAATACTTTGTGAAGTGAAGTGTAGTCAGCTGCTAGACATGAAACAGTTACAGGTATGTGTTTGAAGTTTGTCTTCAATAAACATTTTTATTTGCAGCTGGCTTCTATTCTGTCAAGTTTGAAAGATAAACTTGAAAAGGATAATATCATGGAAGAGCAAGGCCTTGTTAACTTTCAGGAGCTGCAAAGAGTCTTGTTGCAGAAGGACTTGGATTTGAAAGATGAAAACATTAACATTTTGGGTATGACTGTTTAAAAATGAAAATATCTTTAAACTAGAGAAAGATTTTTCCTAACCTGAACTTTAATTAGTCAAATTACAAATAGATGTAAATCTATGCTTTTCAATTTATACAAGGCTGTGGATTGTCAGTAAATGTCAAGGGAGTGAGGGGGGTGGGGAAAGGGGGGTGGTAGGTAGCTTTATGTAATTATTATATATATGTTGTTGTGAGAACATAAACCTTAATTCAGTCCCAGTTAGTTATCATCTTCCAACATCTCCTTATATAAAAAATGAAAAATAGTTAAGACTTTTAGTGATGAGAAATATTGATCGAACAAAGAGATTAATACAGTTAGACCCTGACAATTTGAACTCAGATAATTCAAAGTCTTACTACTGTAACTCGCACAATGTTCATTTCCCTTGAATTTGCCCCACTTTTCTTAGTCATTTTTTATCTTGGATAATTCGAACTCAGACAGTCTGAAGTCCCCAGTAATTTGAAGTAATTTCTATTCCCATGGACTGGATATATCTACCCAGATAATTCCGAGTTAAGTTACTGGCTGAATGAAAAAAAACAAACACTGTTGGAATTGGTAAATTCATCAAATTATTACATCCTAAAACAGTTCAAATTTTGACATGAAAACATTTAACAGCTTGTTAACCCCTTTATGAATGTCTAAAACAATTCACAATACGTTTTAAAACCCCTTAATGCAGGCATGTAATTGCAGACTGTGTTGATGTGATGAAAATCCATAGGCTAAGATCTTTATGTTGGTAACTTTTATATTAATATTTTATTATTTTTTTGTTTTTTCTTAGAAATAAGAAATCTTTTACAATAAATTGTGCCAGAGATGATGAACTGCTCACTAATTTGGTGAAAATAGAGCAAATACAGCTATTCAAGGGTGAAAATGAAAATTTTTTCTTTACCCCTATAATTTGAACCCCCGATAGTTTGAAGTATTTTGCATTTCCCTTGAGACTTTGAATTATCAGGGTCCAACTGTATCACTAAAGATGAATTGCAATTTTTCTAAACTTATTCAATGAAAGGTATGGATAACTACAGTTATGGAGAATTTACAAACTAAGTAAATATAAGTGGGACTTTAAGGGGCAACAGTGGTGTCAAAAAATAAGTTCCTGAACGAAGGAAATTATCAAAAATTAAACTACCCTATGGCCCTATATTTTCAGAACAAAAGCTTCAACTTGTCTGAGGCTATGTGCACAGGAGTAAAAGTTTATTTTGTAAGTGAATGTCTTTTTCAGGTGGATACAAACCGTATGGTAGGAGAAAGCAGCTTTTTAGTTTGAAATGATAAAAGATCATCATGATTAATTATATTCATTTATGTTAATTTTCAAGCAAACTATTCAAATGAATACTGACTGATGATGCTCAATCTGCAATCTCCAGGGAAGATAATTTACAAGTGCATGGCACAGCACCAAGATATGTTTCTACCAGCACTGCAGGTATTGAAGGTTGCAGTGGTCAGTGAATTGTTTTTCACCAGTCCTGATGGTAAGTTGTTTCTATTATGAATGTATTTTACAGTGACGCGCCAAGGTAAAGGTAAAGGTACCGTTATTTAATGTCGGTAGTTCCTTCAGCTCTCAAGTGCTGTTATCAACGGAAGCCAACGGTGTGCCCTTTACCCCCTCGCTCTGTCAGTGCTCCGTTTTACGTGTATTCAAAGCTACAGCTACACTGATCAGAAGTAAGTCAAAACAGTTGTACAGTCACCAGGAATCAAACTTGGGACCTCTAGCTCCGAAGGCCATGCACTAACCAACTGAGCTACATGCCTGTTCCTTATTTATGTGTATTTGTGTGTGTGTTTGTCAGCAAACCATTTAATTTGTCACCAGTCTTGATGGTAATTAAAGGTGTTTGCTAATGTGAATGCATGTATATGTGACCTCTCACAGAATTCCATTTAGCGACTTCTCTCTTTTTACTTGTTGTCAACCCGTGAATAACCTGTTGTTAACCCAAGAGCTTGCTGTTTAATTTTTTAGCTGCAAGCAACCTGTTCATAACCTGTGAGCAACCCATTGTCAACCATTTATGCTATCAATGTATATGCATGTGTGTGTGATTGTGAGTAAACCATTTCTTTAAAAAATAGAGGTGAGCAAACAAGCAACATGTTTCTGGATCCCTTAGCGATGCCTTGGCTTGAGTTATATAGTGTCTCAGAGAGTAAAAGCCAAAACAAAAATGCAAAATTTTACCAACGTTTAGAACCTTTACTTTGGTTCTTCTTAGAGAATGAACTGTTTCGAACCTTTACTTCAGTTCTTCTTCAGTTCTTCTTCAGGCCCTGAAGAAGAACCAAAATAAAGGTTCGAAACATTGGTAAAATTTTGCGTTTCTGTTTTGGCTTTTAGTTTATAAGACACTGAGTAAACCATTTGTCGCCAGAAATGACGGTACTGCAAGTTTGGTGCATGTGTATGCTTGTATGTACAGTATGTGTGAGTAACTGTGTGACCAAAATACTGAGTAAGTATAACTTACTGGAAGAAATCACTGGTGTTTCTCAGGTGAAGCAATAATACAGCGAGTAGTGGAGCAGTGTTCAGACAACATGCCAAAGGACATTCGACTTAACATTCTTTACATTGTAAGTGAACTTTTATTTAAGTACTTACAGATACTGTACATAATTAAATAAACTTAGAACTATCTAGAGTACATTCAACTACAAATCTACTGCAAGTTTAGCTTTATTATGCATCAGACAATATAAAATATAAAAAAACTATAGCAAATGCTAGTTGAAAAACAATATTGTTTCAGTCTATAAGAGTTTTTGTCTTTTACTGTAGTTAAATTGTCCCAAGTAAGTGCCCACTAGCTGTTGCCCCTAGTTAGTGCCCACTAGCTGTAGCCAAAAGTTAGTGCCCACTAGCTGTTGCCCTAAGTTAGTGCCCTATTAACTGTTGCCCCAAGTTAGTGCCCACTAGCTTTTACTCCCAGTTAGTGCCCACTGGCTGTTGCCCCAAGTTAGTGCCCACTAGCTGTTGCTCCCAGTTAGTGCACACTGGCTGTTGCCCCAAGTAAGTGCCAACTAGCTGTTGCCCCATGTTAGTGCCCACTAACTGTTGTCCCAAGTAAGTGCCCACTATCTGTTGCTCCCAGTTAGTGCCCACTGGCTGTTGTCCCAAGTTAGTGCCAACTAGCTGTTGCCCCAAGTAAGTATCCACTAGCTATTGCCCCATGTTAGTGCCCGCTAACTGTTGTCCCAAGTTAGAGCCCACTAGCAGTTGTCCCAAGTTAGTACCCACTATCTGTTGCTCCCAGTTAGTGCCCACTGGAAGTTGCCCCTAGTTAGTGCCCACTAGCTGTTGCTCCCAGTTAATGCCCACTAGCTGTTGCCCCAAGTTAGTGCCAACTAGCTGTTTCCCAAAGTTAGTGCCCACTAGCTGTTGTCCCAAGTTAGTGCCCACTAGCTGTTGCTCCCAGTTAGTGCCCACTAGCTGTTGCCCCATGTTAGTGCCCACTATCTGTTGCTCCCAGTTAGTGCCCACTGGCTGTTGCCCCAAGTTAGTGCCACATAGCTGTTGCCCCAAGTTAGTGCCCACTAGCTATTACCCCATGTTAGTGCCCACTAACTGTTGTCTCAAGTTAGTGCCCAATAGCTGTTGTCCCCAGTTAGTGCCCACTAGCTATTGCCCCAAGTTAGTGCCACATAGCTGTTGCCCCAAGTTAGTGCCCACTAGCTATTACCCCATGTTAGTGTCCACTAACTGTTGTCTCAAGTTAGTGCCCACTAGCTGTTGCTCCCAGTTAGTGCCCACTGGCTGAAATATGTCCTCTGGTGAAAGTTGGTCTTTCAATTATTGAAACTTGCACTAAAAACTAAACTGGACCCACTAATAATGCAAGTCAATTAGTTGTGCACTTATGCAATTTCTCATGTTTGTTGTCAGCTCTGCAACATTTGTAGCAATACCGAGGGCCACAGAATACTCACTAAGGGTAGAGTGTCATCTACACTGTCTTCTATGGTGGTCAGTGCATTACTCTGTGATGAGATTGACACACAGGAAGCTGCTGTGGCATTAGTTTACAATGTTGCTTTGGAAAAGGTACACCTCTCCTCTTTCTTTAAATGAGAGTTGCGGTTGAAATTATAGTAAAATTTGTCTTTTTTAATGTTTTGAATGTTAGAAAAACGTGCCAGCTTCTTTGACTGCTTGCATACCGTAAACGCTCTAAGGCCCCCCAGCCCCTGCTTTAATAAGCCCCCTCCCCCGTTTAGAGCTTCAAATAAAAAATCCCCCCCCCTTTTGAAGCAAAAATATTATTAAGCCCCACCCTCACTTTTAAGCTGCCCCCTCTTAACAAGAGATGAATAACCTCCACGTACACAGACGTCTTTTACCTTTAGAAGTTTAGGTGATTTTTATAGTTTAGCTACAAGAGCTTCATTGGAAAAGACTCTGAACATGTCATAATCTTAATGCAAGATAGTTTTGTTGGTCTTTTCAAGGAAGTTAGTTTTATTTAGTACTGTGAGACATTGACAACTGGGTATTATAGAAATTGAATTTTTCTGTTCTTCTTGTGTATGTGGAAGGTGGATGAATGAAAGAATTTGAGAGTCACACCAATGATACTCTGTTGAACTTATTAACCTCCCCCCCTCTTTCAAATAAGCCCACTCTCTAATAAACTCCTCCTCTCTAATAAGCCCTCCCTCTCTAATAAGTCCCCCTCTCTAATAAGCCCCCCTCTCTAATAAGCCCCCCCTCTCTAATAAGCCCCCCTCTCTAATAAGTCCCCCTCTCTAATAAGTCCCCCCCTCTCTAATAAGCCTTCTCTCTCTAATAAGTCCCCCTCTCTAATAAGCCCCCCTCTCTTATAAGCCCCCTTCTCTAATAAGCCCTTAAAGTATGAAATATATGGCAAGCCTGTAATCAAAATAATAGTGAATGAAAATTGGATGATAAAACAAAGGAAATGACGTTAATGGCTGCATGGAAACTGTTTATTCACATGTCGGAAAGTACGGTTGTATGAAAACTGACCTATCCAATCCTGGAAGGGTTTTCGATTTGTTACTTTCAAGAGTGTTTTAGTCTTTGACTATTTATTCACATGGGATTGTCGGAAAGTACGGTTGTATGAAAACTGACCCATCCAATCCTGGAAGGGTTTTCGAGTTTAGTCCTTGACTGATGTGAAATTTCATTGCAGGTGAATAACGACATTTCTTTTGAATGCGCAACTGCTTTAATGGAAGTTTTAAGCCGAGCATCTCTAACGAGTTCAGAATCAGGTAAGTTTGACTTATTTATTTGAACGGTTTGAATATTGAGTTTGTTCACCGAAGTATTATATTGCAACTGTGTGTTTCCCTTGTTTGACTCAACATTCATTTGGAGCCGTCTGTCGTATTCCTGGGTTGCAATCATGTGACTTTAGCGGGCGCATTTACTTCCGGTCAATGAACTGGTGGTCGGACAAAACAAAATACCGCTGCCGTGCTGAAAACAATAGACGAACCCTCGTCAGAGTATCTTCGTTCTTTAAAGCCAAGTTGTCGCATTCGCTACGCCGAAAAAGTTCAAATGTGCGATGATATAGATCCTTACTTGTTGAAAAAAGATATCAAGAATTATCCGACCCTTCTGTTCCCGGACATCTCAAACTATCTGGTTCTTCAAACAAGCTTTTGATGACGATGATGAAAATAATAGTAAAAGCAATAACACTATTTATAACGATAACAGCAATGATAAAAAGAATGATAATAGTAATAAAAAAGATAATAATAATATTAACAATAATAATAATAATAATGCTCTATTTATCCATGTAATTGGAAAAACTTGTTAAAACGTGTACGTGTCTGCCTTTATTTGAAAATTACAACTCAAGGTTTGACTAAAGCTAAAATACTAAGATAGATAATATATAAACATAAGAAAAACCAAAACGAATTAAAATAACTTACAGTAAAAACCCGCGTATAAGAACCTAAAATTAAAGAATTATCTGTTAGGCCAAAACTCTCATTTTACTGACGCCCCCTCCCCCCCCCCTTTTCATTAGGTCTCAAAACTTCAAATGGTTCTTGTTTTACAAGAATTAATATGCAGTATACCATATTTTTGGACAAGATGCTTATTGTACCAAGCCCCAAACACTTGACGGCTATACATTTTAGACTTTCATTATTTCACTTAAATCAGTTGGGCCAAAAAAGAAGAAAGAAAACTTTGTGGAGAAAAAAAGAAGAAAACTCTGAGTTTTCACATAAGAGCTGGACATTAACTGGCGTTGGGAAGCTCATCAGAAAAATTGACGAGACTGGAAGAACGTCAACAGCATCTTGTATTTGGCAAAAAAATTCCCACAGAACTAAAAAACCATAAACAGACTTCTTTTGGCAAAAGGCTAAACAGCACCTACTACTACGGCAAATTGGTTCCTAAAAGCGAAACGAAATTACACACAAATTTGGAATCGTCTAAATTTGGAATTTGTTACTTTGCTTTCAGCATTTGTGTGTGAGTGAAAGCTACAAAACAAAAGTCAATTAACAAGACTAGTACCTAACTTGAAAACCTCACGTTTAACTTAGGTCCTAGTTATTTTCCTAAAATTACTCTCTATTTAAATTAAAATTAGAAATTTAAAAAGTAATCACCCTTACTTTAATATGGTATAGTTTTATGTTGTAAAGTTAAAACAAACAAAAGGGAATGAAAATAAATTGCGATTGATTGATTGATTGTGATTGAAGGTAACGGCCGTCTTCGTAGTGCGCGAACCGAAGAGAATATTGCTGTAGTTGAAAATTTAGTTTTAAGTCAAGAAGAACCTGGTGTTACAGTTCAACGTATAGTGCAAAAAGATCTTAAAATGAAAGTCTTTAAGCGGTAAAAGTCCCAAAGCTTTATGGCCCTCAAATCTTACAAAGACAAGTGAGGGTACCAGAATTTTTGAGGAGGTTCCCTCGCCAGCGAGATATCAGACGAACTTGGTTTAATGACGAGAAGACGTTTGCTGTGGCTACTCCACTAAACAGCCAGAATGACAGAGTTTACTCAGCCGCAAGAAAAAAACGCGAGGTTTTACAGAAAGATTACTGCATGTGCAGCCAACTTTTTTGACTTAAGTGATGATGTCAGCTTTATTTTATGCCGTATTGGGAAAGATTCTTTTTGTTTTTTTTGAGCAAGGACGGAGATTGCAGCCAGAATACTATCAAGATAATCTGCAACAGCTTCTGCCAAACATACGAGCGATGTCAGGTGAAAATTTGCGATTCAGCAAGACGGTGCCAAATGCCATACGGCACGATCAACAATGACATGTTCCCAGCTTCATAACGAAAGACCAGTGGCCAGCAAATAGTCCAGATTTAAACCCGTTGGACTATTCAATTTGGGAATTACGTAACGCGATTGAGCGTGAATGGGAGGCTTTACCGCAGCGACAAATTGTAAAAGCAATGAATACACGGCCAAGAGGCTCAAAACCTGTGTTCATTAAAATGGAGGGCACATTGACCATATTCTATAGTTAACTAAATTCATTTTTATTTTGTTTTATTCTATTTTAAACTCACATTTTTTGTTATTTCACATTTGTTTTACTTTTATGCTTGTTCCGTTACACCCGTATTGTAAAATGTATACTTTTGAAATTAAATTACTAGGAGATAAATACAGTTCTTGTTTTGATAATTCTACAAAAGATGCAAGTTAGACCAAATTTAAAGTGGTTAAAATTTTACCAGTTTCTGCTTTGGGTAGTATTTTATCACAGCCTTTTAGTTTGAGAGGTTACTTTTTTGGCCCACCCGATAGTCCCTGTTCATCTCACAATATAATAACAGAATTTTATGAACATTGTAGCATATGAAATGCGTGCATGGTAGTTGTTTTGTTAGGTTTTGGTTATCTTGCTAGGACCATTGCTAATACGTTATCATTATAAATTCAAAACAGTTTCCCATAAACTCTATTTTGCGGTATCTGTTCATTACGTATTTACTAACACTAAGTACATAAGGTTGGTCGTATTTAGATGCGTAGATTGCCGCGTTCTTAGATGCATAAAAAACGTCGAATTTTAAGTTTGGGATGCCTGTGGCAGAACGAGGTTCCTTTAACCTGATTGGGTGCCAAACAATTGAATCATCTGAAACCTTTCAATTCAAGCAATGGTCCGTGTAAGAACTAGGCAATCTCCCATTCTTCTGCGGCTTTTCGCTTTTCCCGCACTAGAACGTTTTATTTTTGATACTGAGAACACATCAACGCCTGAACCTCCCCCCCCCCTCTCCCTCCCCCCTAGGTGCACTTGCGGAGTTTTCAATGAAGTAAGTGCACTAAACCAACAGACTACAGAGTTAGGTCGTGCATATCATTGTTTTGTTTTGCTTACAGGTTTTCGATGTCTTTTTGCGTTAAAAAAATTCATGGAGTGGAATGAAGAGGTGAGTTGTATGTTTCGCGTATATTGCAATTGCTGAAAGAGTTAAAAGTGTTCATTTATCACCTGTGTTTACTGGTAGTTCCAACATATGTCATTACTATTTAAGATATAAAAATCAGGGTTCGTAGAGGTTCTGAAAATTGTAAAATGAATGGAAAATCAAAATTGTTTTAAATTCTTGCCATAAAAATTTGGAAAAAAGCATCCGTTAACGCTACGGCGCTTTAAAGTTTAAATTCCTTACACCACTTGTGACAGGAGTCAAAAAATGTTAAACCCGTAAAGATGTTAAGACGGAAAGACGTTGAAGTTTCGGGTGCTTTTAGATTTGGTTATACATAGAAGCTTGAAAAAGAAACACTTTAAAGGGAGGGTCATTGGAGGGTAAAAAGGGTGCTGCCAGTGTCACAAGCTTATCAAATGAGTACAAAGCTGGGAGACTGGAGGGGGGAGGGGGGGGGGGGTAGTACGACGGGTGCTCCCAGTGTCACAAGTGCATCAAATGAGTACAAAGCAGGGAGACGGGAGGGGGGTTAGTACATCGGATGCTCCCAGTGTCTTAGGTGTATGCTTTTTGTTCTTGCAGGTCAAACGATTGGCTGCAGTGATGGGCGTTGACGTTGAAAAATTTCGTGGAAAGTCCCAAGATATGGACCGACTTTGTTCAGACTTAGAACGGCTCTGTAAATGATGTGACGTCATTCGTGTACCTTTTAATAATAGCATAGTTTAGTGAAAAATTGTGCGTAAACTGTACTTAGTTAAAGTCCCTATAAAATTTAATTTTTTACTTTTTCGATTAAAACTGTTGTCATCTACGAACTCAAAATCGAATAACCAAAGAAAATTTCCACGTCTTAGCATGATTTTTAATTAAAAAAGATTGGACTGTAAATTTTGACCGAGCAGACCGGGGACCGGGACTGGTAACGTCTGACGTGGCAGCAGCGATTTTGTTTGAAGCAATTTATTTCTATTAAAACCGATGAAAAAATCATTACTTCAAACAATTTCAAGGGAATAATTCATTGATCAAAGTTATGACAATGTGACTATTGTAGCCAAAATTGAATGTTTTGAAATAAAAAAGATTGACTCGTGCAACGTCATATGCCTCCTGCTAGGTCAGCATTGCACGTTTCAAGCCTAAAGAATGTAACAGGAACAGCAAGAAATTGTTTTATTTTCGAAAATTACTTTTCATAAAGGGTTCTACTTTTCTTCTGGAAGTTAAAAAATAAGCTTTATAGAGACTTTAAACAGTAATTCTTATATAAGAAAGAGATGCGTTTATAAAAGTAGAGTTATCTGTCAAATAAAACTGTTAATATTGTTAGCATGTGAACAAAACTTGGTTGATTCCCCTTCAAACAAAACCTCTCGAAGAGGCCACGGTTAACCAACAGTTTTTTTTGTAGAGCTAATGAGTATTTAATTTAAAGCAAAATCTTCGTATACAATGTTAGCTTTTACTTCCCCTGCCCGTTTGTGGCGTTGCTAAAACGTGGGTCAAGGGTAAGGGTGAAGCGTAGGGGTAAAGAGTAAGGGTGGAGGGTGGGTTAAGGGTGCATGAGGGTAAAGGTGGGGGTAGCGGTGAAGGGTAAGGGTAAAGGGTGAGGTTGAAGGGTTAGGGTAGGGTAAAGGTAATGGGTGAGGGTGGGTTAAGGGTGCATGAGGGTAAAGGTGGGGGTAGCGGTGAAGGGTAAGGGTAAAGGGTGAGGTTGAAGGG
>JAOBAT010110956.1:0-14535 GCA_026413305.1 Hydrozoanthus tunicans
TAATAACACTTAGTGAACAGAAAAGGATTAGAGCTCCCAGCATAAAGATAAAAGAAGATTGAGAAAACTTTCTTTTTACGATTCCCATTGTCATAAGAACTCAAAAATTTTAAAAAGCTTTTTACATTGTAAATTTGAAGCCAACGGCATCCAGTTGACCAGCAATGGTGCATTCCAACATGCAGCTATTGTATTCACTATTGTTCCCTGCCGCCATCAACGGTGTTGCCGTCCTGGTATCATAAGCTCGCTATTGTATTTGCTGGTACAAAACGTTGAGCAGAATAACTGAGAGCCTAAGAGGCAGATGAAACACCAGTCTAACTTGCCTTGTAAAGTACCTTGGTACTAAATTATAAAAGATAAACACAGTTATGGTGTTGAAACAGCTATTAACTATTTCAAAATTATTTAACCTTAACAGTTTAGTTTATGGGGAAATAAGTGCGACCTGTCAATATCCAGTGGAGAAGTTCATGTGCAGACACAGCACAAGGAAGCAGGGCTTGTGTCACAAATCCAACACTTGAAAACCAGAATTCTTGTTAATGACACAGAGGAAGTTTGGCAGCTGATGAATGGATGTAACAACATTGGAACTGCAAGGATAGACTTTGTATTGGACAATGCAGGATTTGAGTTGTTCACAGATCTTTGCCTTGCAGAGTTCATTTTACACTCAAACTTGGCAAAATGTGTTCATCTTCATGTCAAGGAGATTCCATGGTTTGTTTCTGACTCACTAAAAAAAGATCTTCTCTGGATGTTCAATGAGATGAAAAACTCAGAAAGCAAAGCTGTGTCTCATCTTGGCCATAAATGGCTGAGTCGGGTCGAAGACAGTTCTTTTGTAATTAGAGAACACAAGTTTTGGTCACTGCCACATGACTACAGTCAAATGGAGGCTGAGGATTCAGAATTATATGCAGACTTGGTTAATTCAAAGTTAATCTTTTTTAAAGGGGATTTGAATTATAGAAAGTTAGTTGGTGACCGAAAGTGGCCCCACACTACACCATTCAAAGAAGCACTGTGGGGATTTTGCCCAACCTCAATTTGTGCTCTGCGCACGCTTAAGGCAGATGTTCAAGTTGGCTTATTACCAGGCCAAGATGCAAAACTTGATATACAGGAAAAAGACTGGATGGTGAACGGCAGCTATGCAATTATCCAGTATGTTGGTGTCTTGTAGAAAATGTAATATTTTGTAGATCTGAAGCAGAGTTACTTCATTTCTTTATAATATTATCAGTAACTAGAAAGTTACTCGTTAAACCTTAAGTAGTTATAAATTGAAGATTTGTTAAGTCTCTTCAATAGATAAAATAAGTAAAATAGAATAATATGATTGGCATCAGCTTTGGCAGTGAAGACATTCCTCCAAGTTCAATAACTACTTTTTAGCTAGAAGTCATCTCTTGAGAGAGATCTGGCTAAGATTACTGTAACTTTATTTTTCTGAATGTTTTAAAAATTTAACAAATGACTGATATGGTGTAATATATAGTAAAAGTTTGTAAAATGTGAGTGATCAACTGTTTGATTACACTGTCCAATTACAATTTTGAAGATTAGTTGTTGTAAAATGAATCAGTTTATGCACCAATCACATTTGAGGATATTGTTGTTTTTTTTATTAGACTGGTAATTGATTGAATGGTTGACAGAGATAACTCATGACACTTCTCATTTGTATACAGAACAATCTCTTATATATTGTTGGATTAAATACAACAGGAAAATGATCAAAGAAATAATACAGTTATTCAACAGAATAACAAAATAAAATAGATTATGTTAAGTTAAAGTTGCTGAGTGGTCAGTATAAAGAAACACTTGCAGGTTTCTTTTTCTTTCTTCCATTTATGACATTTCTGGTTTTCTTCATCTTTCTAATTGTTATACTTCAAAGATAAGCTTAAATGGTCATTGTAGATGTAAGAATTTTTTAAGCTAATTATAAGTATAAATGGAACTAAGCTTTTCTTTAATATTACTACTAATATTATGCTGCTTTCTTGCTTCATTCAACAGCAGTTATACACACTGTAAAATACTTACATATATAATATAACTAATTCTATTCTTCTGGCAAAAAAAATAAAAGTACTCAGGTGATTATAGAGTTTCCACTGCTTTCATGAGTTGAGGCTGATGTATTATGCTGGCTTTAATCACCTTGAGATATCTTTCTAGTTTCAAACAAAAACTCAACCACTTTTGAAAACAAAAATGCCATGATCCTGACAACTTGCTACTCAAAAAATTATCTTTAGTTATCTACTTGTTGAGATATAAACTAAAAATGTATTTATTAGCCTAAGTTCAAATTTTTGCCATTAGAAATTTTAAGGTGCTAGAGTTTTGAAAAATACTCCCTAGAGTGAATCCTGCTATGACAAAAAATTATGATTATATGACCCAACATTTACAATTTTAGTTCTGCTGACTAAAAGAATAAACTGCAAATCATCATTTTCATTCCATATTGACTGTGTCAAAGTTATTTTCAAATAACTTTCTAGCAGGACTAAATTACCATCAGTTAGTTTCTAGAATATTGAATAACTTCATCACTGTGAATATGAAGATAGTTGTTTTTCGATTTCCTCAATGTTAGATAAAATATTGGTAAGTTGCTTTTCATCCATTTCAAACCGCACAACTTCTTGCTCCTGAATAAAAAGAGGAAACCACAATAAGTTTTAATCAATGGTTCTTTCTTAATCTGAAAATACTTTAAACCTTTCCCTAAAATTCTTTTTGACAAATGTTATTTTCTCACTCCGTTTTTGTCTCTGCAAGAACTGATCTATATTTCCAAGTCTGACATTTGCAATTAACTATTTACTTCTGAAGAGCTCTCAATCATTCCATGTGAGATCCTACTTAAGGTTTTTTTAGATAAAATCTTGACCAGTTCAAGGCACCTCATCTATTTTCTACCAGTTTCTCCTTTTACAAAATCTAACATCCATAGCACAAGAATAAGTGTTGAGACTTTTTGAGTCCCCAGTAAGAGGTTAAGAGAAAGTCTACAAGTCTTTGTTCATGAAGACACAGGTCTAACAGGGCTCAAAGTTTGGTTGCAAATGGGACTCATTTTTTGTGATGTGCCTAATAAAAACGAAGTTGGTCACACAGTTGTGCCTAAAAGTAAATGATTTGAAAAGTAAGAAAGTAACCTCAGTTCTTGAACATCTTTTTTCTACAAGTATGCTCACGATAATATTTTCATCAACAGTTTTAAAGCAGCATCTTGAAGTGAGGCTGTCCCTGAGTATAATATTGAACTAGTTATTGGAACGAGAGTTTACTGGATTTCTTAGCTGTGGGAATTTCACTGTGTCGAACTTTGAACCCTGTCTAACCATTTCAAAATAATAATCTAGCAAAGCCAACAACCTAAAATTATTTAAGACCATAGGGAAAAACTAATACAAGGAATCAATACCCAAGCTTTTCAAATGGCAGATTGAAACCATACCAGCTCGTACGCACCCCGGCTTACTTAGTCAATGAAATCGATGACCAATCGAAGCTAATTAATAGATTGATATCAACCAATTGATCATCTATCGATGACTGAATTTTTGTGAAACTCATCAATAGATTTCTGTAAAAAGAACATGTTAATTCCATGGCAATCGATGCCTATTGATGATAAAGTTCAGGACTTTCTGTGTGGTATTCAATTGGTGATCAATCAACTGATACCAATCAGTGGCAATTAACCGATTTTTGTCGACTGTTATCGATTTATTCCATCGATTTTCTATTGTCAGTTTCATCGAGTTAGTATGCCAGGCAAGCTCCCGGGTGGTGGGGTGGTATCATTTCCTGGCCATTCCTTGTAACACCAGTAATTTTTAAACAACTAACCAAGGAGTCAGATGGTTCTAAGCTTATTTCTTGTCTGTGTATCAGTATATGTTTGTGTGTGTGTAGTTTTTAGAGGGGGAGGGGGGGGGAGGAAAACAGGTAGGGTGTTATTTGTTGTAAGTTGTTAATATTTCAGTTTCAATTCTTGTATGGAGAACAAGATTGTCAATTAACAGGGAGTTTCAAAAAGAACCAGGACCTGGATATAAAGTCTGATTTGTTGATGGGTTTTTGAAAACAACTAGAAATGTATTGAAACCCTTTTTTTGGGTAGGAAGTATTATTCAATAACTTGACTAGCTATATACTTAACTTGTATTCGCAAAGGTTGCCCATTAGTGATTACGCGAGTACAAATACATTACTACCGCGAATACAAATACATTACTACCGATCAAGAATGAAAACTTTCAAATCTGAGAACCTTCTATGAGAAACTTACTGTACTTTCCCCACTTGTCCTGTTCTCCAATTGCATTTCCACAATAGCAACAGGGGCATTCAGTTGTTCAATGTGTCGTGCTTGGGTCTTCACATCGATTCGCCAACTCATATCCTTGAGACGATTATTCCATGACGACTTTTGCACCAGGCTTTCGTGAATCTTTGTCTTTTGCACCTTCCAGAATTTCATGAACGCCGCAGCTTGTTCCTGAGTCAAGGCGCCTTCTCTCCTCTTTGTCTGTGATGTCAAGAACGCTTCAAGCTGATTGAAGTTCATATCGGCCGAGACAATATTTTTCATCAGAGCTTCGTATTTCTTCAACATTGCATCAAAATCGTCCTGAGATGCTTCGGGGAACAACTCTTGGTGAAGAAACTCGTCTGTGATTTCTTTTTCGGAGAAATAATTGCGCCGTGCAAGGCCATTTAGAAGTCCTACTACGTTCTTGTCTGCAGAGGCCATCTTGGAAATTTGTACGCAGAAGACTGGGTAAGACTGTGAACTTCCAAATAAGGTAAGCAGCCGAAAACACGGGAGGAGAGAGCTAGTGCAAAAGCAGAGCTGGCTGAAGGACATTTTTCAAAATAATGTCATCGTTACTTGGGAATTCCTTTAAATCTTCAAGATGTTTGTTGGAGCTGCAACAAGTACGGTATGCATCAGGCAAAGCAATGAAGGACTTTTATGATATCACGATTGTAGGCGGAGGAATGGTTGGAGGAACACTGGCCTGTGCACTTGGTAGGAAACCCAACAATTGATACTTGCAAGTTGAAGACTTACATCGATTATAAATTAAATGTCATTTCTACAACATTTAACATATAGTCTTTTTTAACACTTGCTGATTAACAGTTCCTACAAAATTACCATTTTGATAATCCAATGTCAGTTAAACAAGTGGAAACTGACATAATGCATGAATGACATAAATTACATGAACAGACATGTTTTCCTAGGTTTTGAAACTGTTTTGAAAGATAAGAAGATTTTAGTGTTAGAAGCTGCGCCAAAGAAAGCGTCTTCATCTATAGACCTTCCTCAGAAATACAGCAACCGCGTCAGCTCAGTGACTCCTGGATCTCGACAATTGTTAGAAAGTGAGTAAGCAACTTAAAACATTCAAACTTTTCATAATCAGTAAATTGAAGGGGTTGGTGATGGAAAATCCTAATTGTCAACTGATTTGTCCACTAGTTTTTTGCTGTTATTTTCATGTTCATTGAGTTCAAATTTGTGACTGATGTCAGTTCTTCCAAACTATGATATAAATCATTTCAGGCAAACAATTCATCTGTGAAGTGTCAACTGAATGAATGAAGTTCTTTTAGTGTTCTATGTTTAAGTGGGAATTTAACAAGGATGCATGGTTTTCTGAAATTATTAATTCACTTTTGAACAACATTATTGCAGAAAAAGTAAAAATATGTTTTTACGAGATCAGAAAACCATATTGCAGACAACATTATTTCTCTCATAACTTAAGTTTCAATTCTTTTCAAGGCATTGGAGCATGGGACCACATTTGCAACATGCGATTTAAACCATATCGGCGGTTGCAGGTTTGTAAATGCGATTGGTTGCTGTTTTTGCTCTCAGAAATGAGTGTTCCTTAGATATTATATTGCTGATAACAATGGGGAGAGAGAGGGGGGGGAAGACAGAGCTCTCAACTCTCGTGCATTGTAATCGAGCATGAGACTCGTGCATTTTGATGCAACCTCACACTCTCACGTCGACACAAACATTTCTCACACATCTGCGTTCTTTTGGTAGATAACTCAACCTTTTCCAAGTTTCATTTTAGATAACTACCTTTCTGAGTTCCCTAACAGGTTGCCTAAATTTGCATCTTTAAAGAAATTGGTGCTTTTCCAGTGATTTGAGAAGTGCAAATTTCAAAAATTTTCCAGGAAGCATGCCCCTGGCCCCCCCTAGAATTTTGTGGTCACTCCTGCAAGTATCTTATTCTTTGCAAATTTGAAAAGTTGAGAGCTCTTGGAGGGATCTGTTATCTTTTATTTCATTTTTTCCTTTGGTAAAATTAACTCAACTTGCTTAATGCCAAATCCTGATCCCTTCAAGATTTTATGTTTTGGGATTCTGGTAAGATAAAACTGGGATGCTATAATTATGATTTCTTAACCAGTCTCCCATATCTCTCTTTAGAAATTCAGTTCTTCCAATCACTCTAAATTTTTTTAATTTTCTTGCATTGAGTTTATCTCTCACCCATAGCACCAAAAAATGTTTCAAATCCAAATAAATGTAAATCTCCATTTGGATAATTATAAATGATTTCCATCTAGTATTTCTGAACCTTTTGTCTTTTGAGTTTCTTCTCACACTTTTTCTATTCCTAAATTTCTTTTGTTTTTTTACCTACCCATCTCATTGGGCAAGCTTTTTGTGCATTACTATATATATAATCACCTCTGGCTACACTTGCCTCTCACATCCTGGACAACAATCCTAAATCCCAGAGGGGGGGGGGAGAGAGGTACTTTTGGTTAAAAGGGTAGGGATGATCATATAAAAGATCCCAAAATACCCTAAAAAACACCAAGACAAAAACATTTTCAGTTCCTAAAAAATACCTCTCGTGTAATAGGACTTTTGTCTTAACTTCTTGTTCAGTATGCATGTTTGCTAAAACATGGTACTACAAGCAGCCCAATAGCTTGGCATCTTTAAACCCTAAAAAATACCAGGCTCTTCATTTAACACAGGATTTATTTTAACAACCCCAAAAATACCAGACTGACAATTTTAACCCCTAAAAAATATGATGGTTGTACCTACAGTCGCACCACCAATATAGGGTCAGTACCTGCCCCCCGTCTGGGTCCAAAATATCAGTTGCTTCATTTTTTCCATAGTGTGCAATTAATATGTTTACCATTTGAACTGATTCAAGAAGAAGTGTAATGTTTAGAATTCAAATACCCTTTTGGGATTTTGGGTAAAATTTGAAAAACACTTTCATTGCTTGTGAAAATACTTGATTTGATGAGCAGCAAAATATGAGCTGAGTTTAAATGAATTTCTTGTGAGTGAAGGTGTTCATGTTTAGGTTTGGGATGCATGCAGTGACGGCCAGATTAGTTTCGATGCTTCTGAAGCTACTGATAACTCAAGTGATATGGGTTATATAATTGAAAACAGTGTCATTACATCAGCATTGGTAAAACAACTCAATATCCTTGAGCCAAGAGTTAATGTGATGTATGGAACAAGATTAAAGAATCTGAGATTTCCAGAGACCCCACTAGAAATTGTAAGTTGATACAACATTGTATATTTAAAGTGAAACTTAGGCTAAAAGTTTTTTTATAAAGTATTTTAAAACATTTTTGACTCTGTGTTCATCTTCAGTAACGCTTGAAAATTAGCATATTCTTGCTAGTTAAGCCTACTAGGTACATAATTCCCAAGGGGAAGAGTTTTGCAGTGAAAGAATCTACTTGTCTGTTTAGAGTTAGTTTATCTCATGCAATGAACAGGCCCTCTATTTTTTTTCTTCTAAAGGTGTTAGGTTTGTTGAAGATAATAAATGCCAATTTTATAAGTGTTTAGGAGTCGTGATGAGGTGTCGGGCTGGTTCAGAATTATGCTTGATGTTATCAAGTTCATTCTTCTTCACAGTATTGTACTTTGTCTAGTATGACTCTGTAGCCTTAGTTTGTTACGCTTTCAGCCCCAATTAGGCTAGATAGCATAGATATCACTAAGATTCTCCAACTTAACTACTAGAACCCATATGTTCCTGTTACCACTTTAGGGGAATTTTGCTTTTCATGAGTTAGGTAGTTTTCTGTGTTTGATTGATATCCATTTTCTCATTATAAAAATAATCAATGATTTGTTTTGTTTGAGTTATGTAAGGAGAAGTTAGATATTGATAAACTGACTGGGGCAAAAAGTGGGCTAAAGTAATTTGTATTAATTGTTGATAATGTTTAATTATGAGGTTTGTACATGAGCCAAGGTTTTTTAATATAAATTTATGTAACACTGCCATACATAAAGAGGTTCTATTTGATATTTAATTCAATTTACTCTATGTAAAAATAAGATAGTTAGTCAATGATCTTAAACCTGCCCATTGCTTTTAAGCAGTTTGTTGGCAGCACAGTGGCCGGCAAGCAGTTAATATGATTGACTCGATCATAATGATTAATTTTTATTAACTGCACTGTCCATAATGTTACAGAATTTTGCGGGGGATGACAAAATATCATATTTTCAAAACTGATTGATTTAAATTTTTTACATTTAGGAGTAAAAGTTTTGCAAAACTTGTAAAGAATTGCCATTTAGCTGCACAAGAAGGCTAGAAAAGTATAAAGATTCATGCTTGTGTTAGCCCAGCAAAAGTTTTTTCTCTCTCTTCTACTATTATTGATTGCTTAATGGAGACCTCTTTGATGTCTTAGGAAGAACAAAAAGACTCTAGCCCTTGGGTTTCAGTGGAACTAGAAGATGGTAAAACATTTGAAACAGGTTTAATTGTAAGTACCACATTTTCAGGACAGGATTTAGCAAACTCAGTTGATTACAATGAAACATCAAATCAAATCAAATGAACCAAATGACTTGCTTTTCCCAGATTGGAGCAGATGGTCCCTTATCAGCTGTAAGGAGGGTAGTAGACATTGAGTACCTGTCCTGGAACTATGGGCAATACGGAGTGGTTGCTACGCTAGAACTGGGAGAGGTACAATTAAAATATACATTAATTGATTTTGTCTTAGCTTTTCAAATGTTTTTGTTTCGTTAACAACACTAAATTCATATAGAAAGGGAAAAAAAAGTAAAAAAGTAGTCCTTCAAGCCGGATTCGATTCAGTGGTAACAATATTAGTTTTACAGTCCTCTGCTCTACCAACTAGCTATGGAAGGGCTAAGAATATACAATTGTCTTAGAATTAAAACCTTTCAAGGCCAGTTTGTAACCAAGGAGAGATACTGTATCATTTTTATTCAGTTGTAGTTGTGGCACATGTACAGTACAACTTGGATGGAAACTAAATACTAGTCAAAGATAATAAAATTTTTATAAGTTTTGCTGTAAACCAAAAATTTTTTTGTGGACATTATAACTACTAGTGTACAGTTTATGTTTTTTATGTTTAATTGTATGTCTTTAATGTAGTTATATTCTAAGACAATATAATTTTCAGTCTTGAGTCAATACAGCTCTGAGAGTGACATGTAGTTGCTTACATGACTAACATTGAATTATATTAGGTTAGTGTACCACTGCAATTTGTCTCTAATAAAAGTATTGATTTTCTTCTTGAATCACAAGATAACAGAAAACCTGGTGGCTTGGCAAAAGTTTCTCCCTACAGGTCCTATAGCTTTATTGCCTGTGAGTACAAAGTTATACTTGAAAGTTATTATTTTTTCATGTACATTGAACCTTTTTGTAGACATAAATTGCATTTCTCCACTTGGTATAACAAGGTTTGAACGGTTGAACTCCATCGAGCACTTTAATAGCAGACAAATTTGGGTCCAATTTTTTTTCTAAATTTGAAGACCTTTATCTTTATGAAGGGATTTTTCACCACTATAAATATCCTAAGTTCTTTAAAAGACAATAATTTTTTTGAAACTTAAATTTCCAAAACATGCAAAGCATGCTTGTCACATAAACTATGTAGCTTACGGACCATTCTCCCCCTGTTAGTGTTATTGATTTTCGAAAATCAAGTGCCAAACAAAACAGAAGGAATCTGTGAAAAAAGTTGTAAAAATAACAAACACAAAATAAAAGTTTGCTCAAGTTTAAATTTGAGTAGAGTTTTAGTTAGCAGAAAAGTTCGAGCAGTGGCGAAAATTAACCGTAAGCCACAGCAAATTTGAAGAAAATTTACTCTTGCATGGCTTTAAGGAAAATTCAGTGCTCCAAATGGAAAAGCATACCTGATACTGTACGCCTTTCAACCTTGAGTGAACCATTCCAATCAATCCTTTAGCCATAATATTTGCTATTGATTAATGTAATACTAACTAATTCTTTTAAGAATGAAAATATAATACTAGTCATTATATTGTTTAAGCTAACAGAGAGCCTAAGTTCATTGGTTTGGTCTACAACTCCAGAACATGCTAAGAATCTGTTATCTCTTCAAGAAGATACGTTTGTTGATGCAATTAACAATGCTTTTGTAAGTATGCATGAGTGAACCATCTATAATTAGGTATGATCGAGTTGGAGAAAAATGTGTGACTACGAAATGGCTGAATTTTTTTAGTGTAAATGACTCAAAATCCAAGGGTTGTGACTTAGTTTAGCCCCTGTGAGGCCACTGTGTTGTCTAGAAGGGGGAGGGGTGTGGACATAGGTTGACTACTGTAAATACAAAAATAATAAGACTATAAATAATAGTTTTTGAGGAAAATTTAATCATCCTAAAAGATGAACATCCCAAATTAAAAAGTTTCAAAAAGTTTCTACATAAAATTATGCTTTATAAAGTAGTTTTAAAACTCAGATTCATAATCTTTCAATACAATGACAGATTCCTGGAAGTTGACATGGTCCTCCTAATTCTGGGTTTTATTTTTTCTCATCTCTTGAATCAAAACATTTCACTAATAATGTTCTATAGGTGTTGGTGATGTCTGTATACTAGTTAAATTTTTGGATAAATTTTGAAAGTATAATATTATAATAACAATGTTGCTACTTATCCGAAATTTACAGATTGAAATGTTTGAAAGTTTTTTGTTTAAAATTTAATGTCCCAAAGTCTGAATTAAGTGTGAATATTTTTGTACCTTTCCCAGGTGTATTGTGTCCATTCAGTATTCATTACAAGAGAAATCCATTTCTAGTTTACAACAGGGTCAGGCTTGTGCAGGTCTAATGGCATCCCCCCCCCCTCCCAGGTGTATTGTGTCCATTCAGTACTCATTGCAAGAGAAATTCAACTCTAATTTACATTAAGGTCAGGCTTGTGAAGGTCTAATGGCATCCCCCCCCCTCCCCCCTCCCAGGTGTAATGCTTCCTCAAGCACTCTACCCAACTTGATCCTACTGACCCAGCCATTAAATTGAGTATCAGTTTCAGCTAGGAGAAGTAGAAGACCGGCTCACTGCACACTCTCAGCTCTAACATTGTCACATGATGTGACATTTGTTTACTTCAGTCTGTAAACAATCTGAGTTTGTTTGCTTTTTAGTGGGAAGACATAGAACGGAATTCAATGGTTGATGAAACTAGCCATTTCTTTAATCAGATTTTTTCAATTTTGCAACCTAGTAAGTAATAGAAAGTGTAGATTAAACTAGAAGTGAGGCAAATTAAATTAAGTTAGTTATTTTTTACTGTCATAATAAAGTCTTGTTAAATAGATAATTAGTGAATAAATCTTCTTTTTTGTTTTTTATGCATTCTAAACTATATTATACTATTTTATAGGTTTCAAGTAAAAAAAATGATTGAAATGAACTTAGGGCACAAGTGAAACTTAAGGGCAATTCAGCAGTTGACCTGTAAAGCCTCGTACATATTATTATTCATATTTTATTATTCATTATTTAATTATTTTAATAATTTTGCAGCAGCAATATGATCGATGGCTTGATTATAAAGGTTAAGAAAAATTAAAGTTTGCTTAGAATGTGAAATAATATAGGAAATGGTTAAATATGTTGTTAAACTTGACTTGAGTTAGAATAACAGAAGATATTAGAACTCGTTCGAGATTCCTTCCAGTGCTTTAAATAGATTTTGTTTTGTTTTTTAGGTAAGCTTGTGTCAAGGCAAGCACCTCCAAGCATTAGTGGAGTAGAAGAGAATAGCCATGCGATGTTCCCGCTTGGCCTTGGTCATGCAGTTCATTATGTCAAACCAAGGCTGGCCCTTGTGGGGTAGGTAAAGCTAAGTCATGTACGTATATCTATACACATTTTTTTGGAAAGGATTCTATTCCCATTAAACTCAGGCAAAAGAGAGAATATCAAGTGAAACACCATTATTTTGCTCAACATTTTTATCAAATATTAGAAAATAAGCCTGAGATATTCAGCACATGCACTGTTTGGTACAGCTCTGTTTTTTATAACTGCAAAGAAACCATGGTTTGACATCATACAATGCAAGAATATAGTTAATTGATGACATTTTTCTGTGTGCACTTGAAAGGTTATTTTCTAAAAGGAATAAAACAGCCTTAGCGTGCTTGTTTCTAGAAAAAAAACAGAAAACGCTATGATGTGGCAGACACTCGAAAAGAAGGGAGAAAACTCAGCTCTGCCTAATTTTCTTCTCAATACTTTTCTCAGGTTCTGCTACATCATAGTGTGTTCTGTTTTTGTATTGATACATACATAAGGCTGTTTTATTCCCTTATTAGTTTCACTTACTCTCGAAATAACTTACTAATTAAAAAAGATAACAAAAAATTTTGCTATGATAATTCTAGTTACATGCATTGCAACTTTTAATGGTTTAGCAGGGAAGTTGAAGGTACAGCTGCTGAGTGGTTGGTGTGTTTGACTCATAATCCTAGGGTTAGGATTTCAAACCCTGGTCAGGCCATTGTTTTGCGTCTTTGAGCAGGGTACTTGATATCATCCAGCCCCCAGGGGGGGAACTTTGGAATCAAAACCATGGATGTAGGGATCCCGGAAGACCATTGAAAAAGCTCCCAAAAATACCAAGGAATAAGAACTTTCCACCCTAAAAAATACCTCTCAGTTTTAAAATTACCCTAAAAAATACCAACTGAAAGCTGAAAATTTTCCCTGGGTAGCTAGCAGGGCAGTGCTAAGTTCCCTTGTGTTGCACTGAATGTGGAATGTAATAGAAATTTTGCCAAAGGACTTTTGTCAAATAAGGGATTGCAGCAGTCCAATAGTTTGGGGCTTCTCAACCCTAAAAAAACCAGGCTTATGGTTTAACACAGGATATCTTTTAACAACCCTTAAAAAGTACTGGACTGGCAAATTTAACCCCTGAAAATTTATGACAGTCATACCTACCACTCCAATGTAGGGAGTACCCCCGGGCATCCAACTTGTTACCAGTCAGGAGTATCGACACAACAGCTTCTGCTGGGGGCTAACTTGCGATGGTGTAGTCAGGACACTACAGAAAGACTAATGAACTCATTTGTCTTTACACCCTTAGAGATGCAGCTCACAGAGTGCATCCCCTGGCTGGTCAGGGTGTTAACTTGGGCTTCAGAGATGTGTCATGCCTTAAGGATATTTTGGTCACAGCTGCTGAAGAAGGCCAGGACCCTGGTATATATTTGTGCTAATTGTACCCATAAAACATCATTTTATTATTAATTAAACAATGTTGCATTTGAAAAAAACCAATATACATCATTCTGCCAAATCCAACAAATATATGTACATTAATCAGACCGTTGACCCAACATTTTCCACTTAAAAATAATTGTTGCTAAGAAAATTCTCAAACAGAAAAATAATAGACATGGTGGCATTTTCTAAGGGCCTTTGTATAATAATGAATAAATGGTGTCATGGATACTTTTCACTATCCATGATATTATTGACTTATTTTCTGAAACATTAATTTTATATATCCTGTATTTCAAATGTTAGTTCATTGGCTTTTGCACAATAGTAAGTTGGCTATAAGTAGAATTGTCTTTCAATTTCTTTGATGGTGCTGAGCATTCATTGTGATTTACTTGGCAGAGGTTAACAGAAAAGTCACTTTATTCAATCCAGTAATCTTCTCTCCCCCACTACTTGCAAAAATGTCTTGAGATTAAATTTTCTTCTTGAATCCTACATGTAGTTGAAAACATTAAGTTTTTATCAACTTTGTACCATTTTGGTAATAGTACAAAAACTAGTAAGAACTATTCTTCTTATTTCATATTTTGCACCCTTTTTCTAGCATGCCACTCCAAGCAAAATAATTATCCAATTTTTTGTCTAAGGCTGCTAACACACAGGCTTTAATTTAAGGGCCTAGTACAAGAATGACATACCCTAAACACTCTAATAAGCCTCCGGGGGGCTTATTTCTTTTTTGACCTTCCAGACAGGGGGCTTATTAGAGAGGGGGGGGGGTTATTCAAAGATTGTCAATAGCCAAGGACACAAACACACTGTGAAGTCCGGATACCAAACAGACCTAATAGCAACTAGTGACTCGGTGTTCCTCTGGCGTTATAATCAGCGCCATTTCAGAATTGAAACAGATACAACCATT